>CM054951.1:5353722-5382535 GCA_029168755.2 Tillandsia fasciculata | reverse complement strand
TTTCTGTTTTTTTCATCAAACGTGAGTTGAAAAGTTGGATTTTTTCCCCTCCTTTCGTTTGTCAATTGGTTTTGATCCAATTTTCTTTTGAAATAATACCTTGGATCAATTATTGTTTACTGTTTATGCTGGGATTTCACTTTTGAAAAACTTTTTTAGGCTTTCGATTTCAAAAATTCGGTTTGTAGGGCATAAAAGAAGAATTTTTGTATTCATGGATTTGATCTATTTTTAAAATTCCTTTTTGGAAACCGAATTTGATTCTTGGCTTCTCTATAATGATTATGATTGTCTAAGTGCAAATTTTTCAAATTTTTTCAAAATTGACGATTTTTCATATATTCTTGAGCTGGTCTTCACAGGACACCTTCTTAAACTCAAAGCACTAGATCAATGGCATTCTCTTGGTTGATTCTGCTACTAGTCACGATGGTACTCACTCGACCAACCAACAATTGAAGCGCGCCAAGAAAGTTCAACGAAAGGAGAGTGGAAGTTATAAGTGACACTGAACTTGAAACGAACCCTGATGAAGTACACTGGGATATGCTGACTGATGATGATGATGAGGAGGTATTGCCTTCAAAATCTAACCGAAAAGGGAAAGCACCAATGAATACTGGAAATGTTCCTATGTCTACTCCAATTATCTCTTTCAAACGGAAACGACTTGCTAACGTTATGGATTAAGACGAGACACTAACAGTGATGCACCATAGCCCCTGACTCCTCGCCACGTGTTGAGAGGTAGTCGTTAATTCTGACCGTCTTCGAGCTTTTGAACGACGTGAATGTATCGGAGAACGTCATGTCAACATTGAAGCCCTTCGCAATCATTCACCAGAATTTGGAAGATTGATAGAACAAGCTTCTCTTCTTCAAGTCTGCCGTTTTCCTGAACTTCTCGATATTGTTTGTATCGTGTGGAGAACCTTCTACACGAATGCGAGACATCTTCAGGAGAATGAAAATGGGTCTATGTATTTTTATACAAATGTCCTAGGAATAAGCTTAAGATCACACCGCAGTTAATTGTGACGTTCTTGGAATGGAATCGAGCACATCGGGATTAACTTTTTTAAAGGAAAAAGTTTGACAAAAGAATTTGGCAAACTGTGATTGACAAGATTTGTCTGGAAGGAACCAAATCACTGATGGTAAGGGTGTAAGTTCAAAGTATCTACGACTGAAGTACCGATTTCTAAACTTCATCACGTGCTACTGTAGGGTTTAGGTTAATAAGGATCTAATAGGGGAAAAAACACCTAGAGGGGGGTGAATAGGTGTAAACAATAAACACTCAAAAATCATTGTGCGATAAAACCCAATGCGGAAAAATAAAAGAACACGCAAGATTTTTACGTGGAAAAACTCCAAACCGGAGTAAAAAACCACGGGACCGATAACACGGCGAAATCCACTAGAATTAACACACGTACAAGGTGATATAACGTACTCACAGACGACTCAACCTTTTACCATACGCTCCTAGTCGATCTTCTCCGCTCGCTCCACAACGCTTCTCGAATCCACGATCCGCGCCCCAACGCTGAATCCACAGCGTCCAACGTCGAGTCCACGACGTCCGACCGAATCCACGGTCTTCACCCAATGGTACGCTTCGAATCCACGAACGCACCTCGCTCCGAATCCACGAGAGCGATAACACCTTGAATCCACAAGGCCACGCGAGTCCACGCGCCGATTTTGGGGTAAATCGTTGTTTGTTTGGGTGGTGATGATCCGCCGAATACTTAGATCAAGAGTAGATCGGAAATACCATCTAAGTATTCATTAGTTTGATTCAACTCAAGATATGAGTATGAAAACCTAGAATCAAACTAATCAATATAGATGAAGAACCATTAAATAGATCTAATGATTTCCGTTCTTCTCTATATGTGGATCTAAGGCCGTATAAAATGATATTTGAAAATGACGGCTCTTTTTCCAATGTGTGATTGCCCTAGAAATGAAAAGGAAGGGCTATTTATAGGTTAGAAACCCTAGGAAGAATATTCGGATCAAAAACAAACTTTTCTGGAAAGTTTTACGGACGGCGATCCGGATTGCGCAAGTCACGATCCGGATCGCTTACGCGTAGAGAGCAATTTCCAGAAAACCGCCTGTTCGGGATCCGGATCATAATCTACGATCCGGATCGTTCATACAGTTTTACCAGAACAATGTGTTCGGGATCCGGATTGAGATTCCTGATCCGGATCGTTCAAGCCAACAGGTAAAACTCATGTTCGGGATCCGGATCATCAAATGCTGCGATCCGGATTGAACTAGTGTATGAACGAACACCCTTCGGGATCCGGATTGAAACGACATGATCCGGATCCTGAACATGTCCCATGTCCAGTTTTTGATGAATATGCAATTAAAACCTCTTCCAGGTGTTTCTACACTATAAGAAGTATTCGGATCATCACAAATTATTTAGTTAAACGTACCTGATCCTTTTGAATTCTTCTTTCTTGAGATTGAGGTATTGATCCAAAGTTTCTTCATCTTCAATCTTCAAGACTTAAACTATTCACGAAATACGCCAACTCAAATTCCGTAACAATCTCCCCCTTTGGCGGTTTCGTGACAAAACACAGATCCACAAAGAAAATTCAAAAAGGATATTTTTGTTGCTATCACCATACAACAAAAATTTACAAAAGAGTTCCATGAAAAATAAAAACATGAGATAAACTCCTAAACAGACTCTAGACTTAGACATCTGTAACTTCTGCACACAGAAAACATTCTTGACAAACAAAATCGTTAGATACCTCAAGAATTGAAACATTGAAAACCAAATGCAGAGATTAGAGTTTGATCTCATCATGACATTTGAAAGAATCAGATATGTGAAAGAACATAGTTAAAACCAACATATCTTCTAAGCATTGAAAACCAAATGTCAAAGTATGTTAGTCCAACATCAACTTGTTAGACATATTACATGCCCAAATAGTTAGTCAAATAGTTAGTATCAGCATGTCACATTCCACAAAAGAAAAACCCAAGTTGAGTTGAGATTCATACTTACCTTGATTCATTCACAGTCATTGTTCAGAGTTCATTGTTTTTCATTGTTCAGAGTTTATAACTCTTCAACTCTCACTCTCATTCTCTCCCCCTTTTTGTCACAAACAACGCCAAATAATTACATCACAGGGAGAGTTAGCAACATAAATACAAACATAAGCCTGCAAAACAAAACACACATCAAACAAACAGAGAAAAATAAGAAAACAAAGGAAATGATTAGATCATAGAGTCACTCCTGAGAGTCGGAGTCATCGGAAGTTGTGCAACCCATCTTTGCAAACAACTTCTTCACAAGTCTTTTCACCGAGGATACTGATTTAGTCAGGGTGACTTGCGAGGCTGTGATGATCTCCATCTCATTCTTCATGACATGAAGGTCGCCTTTCATCTCAGAAAATTCAGCGGATATGCGTTCTTGTTCATCCGAGAGCCGCTTCTGTTCTTTGAAGATGGAAGTGACTGAGGCATCGTCGTCAGAAGTGGATGGAGGTGCCTTATGTGTCGGTGGAATGGGGGCACTGGAAGAAGGTGCTTGAGGTCGAACTCGTTGACCAATTTGAGGATCATCCTGCTTTGTTGTCAGTGACTTGACAATTGTTGTCTCATTGATCGTCCCCAGACTGTACATGTACGAACTCGCTCTCGTGTCCACCTTAAATTTCCGAAGGATGCGCATAATGATCATCGGATACGGCAGTCGCTCAGAAGGATGTGACTGCGCGATATATCGCGTCATCCTATTCCAGATGAGGTAAGGAATGTTCAGATTTGCTCCCATTGCAGCAGTTGGATTTCCAAGAAGAAAAAGAAAAAGTAATCTTTCCCATCGGACGATTTTCGTGTTCATGTTGGGAAGCACGTTGTAGCAGACAATAAAGTTCAAGTACTTGTACTCCTTCTTGAGTTCCCTGGAGTAAACTGAATTTCCGGCAGACGGAGTCTCCGAAGAGCAGGTTCCATCGACAACTATCCTCCACGATTTGTGTGTGAAGACCTGAGTCTTCAAGTAGTGTAGTCCATCTGAGATGGCATTCATGTTGAGCACCTCTCCAATCAGTTGGGGAGTGACTTTAATTTTGGTACCTTTTACAAAGGTCTGAAATTCTCGGCGTCCAGAAACTTCATCGATAAGACTCGCTGCATTCTGATAGAAGATCCGAACTGAGTGTGGACAAAATCCAGTCTTCTCAGGAAAGTTGCAGATCGGACCAAGACCAACTCGATCAAACAGAGCTCCGAACTCTGCAGATCTATCCCTCATTTGTTGTACATTCACGTGGCGCTCTCCTATGCATTCCCTCTTTTCAAACTCTTTGATTCGTGTGGAGCTAACGAATCCCTGAGATGGTGGTAGGTCGGCTGAAGGTTCATTAATTGAAATCCCTTGTGCACCACTTCTTTTCCTTGCCAAGGTTTTCATTCTTTTTCCGGTAGACTCCATTGGCGCCTTTCCTTTTTCAGCTGCAGTAGGAGGAGGTTTAGACTTGGGTGCTTCAGCAGGAGCTTTCCCTTTTACAGCAGTTGGGGCAGCCCCTTCAATGTCAAGGTTGTCCCAGTCAATCGACTCCGTTTCCGATTCAGTATCGGAGTCGGCCTTAGCTCTCTTTGTTCTTTTGCTTCTCTTTGGCTTTGCAGAGTCCTTCACATGGACCATGGCAGTGAGCAGGAAATCATCCAGGTGATCACCATTTCTGTCAGTGCTTTGAGTTTAAACGAGAATGTCCTGTGAAAACCAACTCAAGAACATATGAAAAATTGTCAAATTTTGAAAAATCTTAACACATTGTACCTAGACAATCATAATCATATAGAGAAGCTAAGAATCAAATTAGTTTTCCAAAAAGAATGTTAAAAATAGATCAATTTCATGTTTTACACAAATTCCTCTTTTATGCCCTAAAACCGAATTTTTAGAAATCGAAGGCTAAAAACTCGTTAATCATGCAAAAACCCAGCATAAAAGCAAAACTAATAGATCCAGAGTTCTTATTTCAAAAGAAGTTTGATCAAAAACCGTTCACAAACGAAGAAAATCCATCTTTTCTGCTCGCGTTTGATGAAAAAACCTAAAAACTGTGAAAAACCGAGTTTTGATCATGAAAACTTACTTGAATCCGAAGAAGCTTGAGTTTTGAAGCACTAGGAAGCAAGAGATCTAGAAAGAGAAACTCTAGAAGCTTGGAAATCAGAAATTTTGGTAAAGAAATCTTGAATCTGAAGGTTTCTATAAGAAGCCCTAGCCGCGATCCGGATCGGTTGTGAATGAGATCCGGATCGGCCACATACAGGGAAAATCCTGCATCGGGATCCGGATCACTTGCCACGATCCGGATCGGCTATACGCAGGGAGAGAATCCTGCGTTCGGGGTCCGGATCACTTGCCACGATCCGGATCGCCTACACCTTTTTCTCCAGAAAAGTTAAAAAAAATACAATAAACTCCAGAAAAAGTATGTAAGCATTTTATCATGTCAACTTTAAACAAATAGCATCGTTCCATACAACAAGAAATAGATTATGAAAATCTATCAATAATATCCAAAAATGAAACGAAGATTTACGAAAGTTAAAACACTTAAAGTTGAACAACTTCAATTACATCTATCTTGATCCTATGTGTAATGTCTTTATCAAATCATCAATTTCAGTAAAGAAAATGAAGTACCAAGATCAATAGATGTTTGAAATCCCAGATAAGTTAAATAATATATCTAGACAATCTGTTGAAGGAGTGGCTCTTTGAGCATCTTTTACTAAAAATCCCACCTTATACCAACCATGAAATACGACTGAGTCAAGTATTTCAATATGAGTTTCATCAACAATTTTCAAAACAAAAAGTTTGCTTTTCATTCATGGAGTTTCTTTTTCTTTCATTTTCTCCATGTGGTGGTAGTTTTCACACTCCTCACTGGGATGTAACTCTTTCCACATCTTTTGAGCATTTCAGATTTCATTGACTCCCCCTCAATTGGCTATCAATTATTTAATATATAAGGTATTCAACCAAACCATTGATCTCGAATTCATACTCGACTAAGCAATCAAATATGATAATGACTATACCAAGAGATCATTGAGAGAGAAATTGACTTTGATCACTTAGAAGATGGTTTAAATAACGTAAATGATCATTGCAACATTGAGATATTATGACATCAAGGACATAATAAATTTCTAAATGCATGTCAAGGTGCAAGTAAAGTCAATTATGAAATGTGCTCAATTAGTGTGCTATGTACAAAACATAGATAAAGAACAAAACAAATACAAAGAACAAAACAAAACCTAATCTAAGCAAAAGTTTCAAAAGAGGTTATTTCAAGGAAAGCATGCCAATTGCTTTACGCAAGTGAATAAAACGTTTTTGATCCAAAGGTTTTGTCAAGATGTCAGCTAATTGATCTTCAGTTGAAATATATGACAGTTGAAGAATGTTTGATTCAACTAGCTCTCTAAGAAAATGATATCTAAGTTCAATATGTTTTGTTCTAGAGTGCAACACAGGGTTTTTAGAAATGTTAATGGCACTAGTGTTGTCACATAAAATGGTTACCGAAGATGTTGAAATTCGGAAATCACTCAACACGCTCTTCATCCAAATCAATTGGGTTGAGCAACTTCCTGCAGAAATGTACTCCGCTTCGGCAGTCGAGAGTGCTATGCAGTTCTGTTTCTTACTGTGCCATGCAACAAGACAGTGGCCAAGATAGAAGCATGCACCACTCGTGCTTTTCCGGTCATCCACAGAACCAGCCCAGTCGGCATCTGAGTATCCAACAATATCCAAAGTCGTTCCCATAGGATACCAAATTCCGAAACTGATTGTACCTTTGATATACCGGATGATCCGTTTCACCGCTTTCAGGTGAACCTCCTTCGGTGCTGATTGATATCTCGCACAAATCCCAACACTGAAGGATATATCCGGGCGACTAGCCGTGAGATATAGTAGACTTCCAATCATACTCCGGTACAGTTTCTCGTCTACATTCTCACATTGTGATTCACTTCCAAGTCCCTTATGGCTAGTTCCCATTGGAGTTGGAAAATCTTTCGAATTTTCAAGGTCAAACTTTTTGACCAACTCCAGTGCATACTTGGATTGACACAAGTGAATTCCTTCATCGTTCTGCTTAACTTGTAATCCAAGAAAGTAATTCAACTCGCCCATCATGGACATCTCAAATTCGCTTTCCATGGTCTCCGCGAATTTAGAAGCATCATTATTTCTTGTTGCTCCAAAAACAATGTCATCAACATAAATTTGAGCAACTATGAAATCATTTTGATAATGCTTCACAAAGAGAGTCCTGTCAGCTCCCCCTCGAGTGTAGCCCTTTTCCAAAAGGTGCTTTGTCAACCTTTCGTACCATGCTCGCGGTGCTTGTTTCAGACCGTAAAGAGCCTTTTTCAGTCGAAAAACATGGTTAGGTAGTTTATGATCCACAAAACCTTTCGGTTGAGCTACATAAACTTCCTCATTTAAAAATCCATTTAAAAAGGCGCTCTTAACGTCCATTTGAAATAATTTGATTTTAAAATGACAAGCAATAGCAAACAGTATACGAATGGACTCGAGTCTAGCTACAGGGGCGAATGTTTCATCAAAGTCTATACCTTCTACTTGAGAATAGCCTTGAGCAACTAACCTTGCTTTGTTCCGGATGATAGTACCTTCTTCGTTTTTCTTGTTCTTGAAGATCCATTTGGTACCTATCACAATTGTGTTGCTTCGGAGGCTTCGTTAATTCCCAGACTTTGTTTCGCTCGAATTGATGGAGCTCTTCCTGCATTGCTTTAATCCAGTAGTCATCTTGGAGAGCTTCATCAACATTCCTTGGTTCGATTTGAGATACATAGCATGCAAATCCGCAAACCAATTGTCTCCGTGTTCTAACTCCTTCTTGTGGATCTCCAATTATGTTCGATTCAGGGTGATCCTTGGAGATGCGTAACGTTGAGGTAGAGGAGTAGGCGGAGGTACACGAGATGATTCCTGCACATCAGATAAGCTTGAAGAACCGTTAGATGCATCAACATTATTATCGAAAGAATTGTTAGAAGAAGATGCATTAGCAGGTGTATCATCATCAAGAGAGATATCGAGGGTAGATTTTTCAGATTCAAAGTGAAAAGCTTCATCTACCTTAACATTTATCGATTCTACGATCGTCTTAGATTCTAAGTTAAAAACTCGATATGCTCTGCTGTTTGTAGAATAACCTAAGAAAATCCCTTCGTCACTTCGAGAGTCAAATTTTCCAAGATTTTCACGATCACGTAAGATAAAACACCGACTCCCGAAAATGCGAAAATATTTGATGTTAGGTTTTCTACAAAACCAAAGTTCATATGGTGTATTCAATGTCCCCGGGCGCAAATACACGCGATTGATAACATAAACAGCAGTGTTCACCGCTTCAGCCCAAATATAAAAGGTAAGTTCCGGCTGTGAAGCATAACACGTGCCATTTCCTGTACGACCCTGTTTTTGCGCTCGACTACACCATTTTGTTGAGGTGTGTAAGGTGCGGAGAATTCATGTTTAATGCCATTAGAAAGCAAAAATCAATGAATTTGGAATTTATGAATTCCCCACCTCTATCACTCCTAACTCGAGTAATCCTTTCATTCTTTTCTATCATAATACGATTGCAGATTTCGAAAAGAATCAAAGGTATCAGCTTTTTCTTTTAGAAAGGCTACCCAAGTATATCTAGAAAAGTCATCAACCAACAAAAAAATATACCATTTACCTCCCAGAGATGGTTGACGAGTTGGCCCCATTAAGTCCATATGCAAAAGTTCCAAAGGCCGTTTTGTACCTATGTGGTTCAAATTCTTGTGTGCAGTCCTAGACTGTTTTCCCTTTTGGCAACCGCCACACACAAGGTTTTGTTCAAAAGAAAGTTTCGGAACCCCCTTGACCACATCTTTGTTCGAAATTCTAGCAAGTTCCTTAAAGTTTATGTGACCTAGCCTTTCATGCCAAAGTGTTTCATTTTTCAAAGATGCTAGGTTACATTTTTCAGAAATCTTAGAAGGAACTACATAACAGTTGTTTTCTGATCTAACCCCCTTTAAAAAGAAAGCATGGTTCAAGTCAGTTACAGTGCATTTATCAGATGAAAAATTAACTGAATAACCACTATCACACAGTTGACTTATGCTTATGAGGTTAGTCTTTAGGCCATGAACAAATAATACATTATCTAGAACCGGGCCATCTGGAATAGCTACTGTTCCCTTTCCAACAATTTTGGAAGACCGACCATCTCCGAAAACAACAAGTCCTCCGGAGTTTTTCTCAAAAGTTTGAAAACAGTTTTTATCGCCGGTCATATGTCGGGAACACCCGCTATCCAAATACCAAGACGAACTATCATATGCATGTAAGGAAACATTGGTAGCAAGACAGGGAAAGATCTCACCTTTGCGCACCCAAACCTTTTTGGTATGCGACTGTAGTGCTCGTGAGTTGATTTCCTAGGTGAGGGCGTCTTGCTTGAAGAATTGCTGCTCCTTGAAGATGTCGTCTTGAGCGATGTACTACCAAGGCTCTTTTCCGTCAATTTGGTTGGAGTGGTTTTCCGAGGAATAGCCCTTTTGGTAGTTGCTGCAAGATGTTCTTGAGGTGTGCATTTGGCTCCAGTCTTGCAGTTTCTTCTGATGTGCCCTGAAATGCCACAACGAAAACATACCTTGGTTCTTGTCGATTCCGAAGATGATGTAGTAGGTTCGTTGTCGTTGCTTGGCGTGAACACCGGTGTCGGAGGAGGAGATACCGACGAAGGCACAAATACCGTACCACTCGAACTTGGAATGTCTCCAGTTTGAGTGTATCCGAGGCCGAACTGTTTTCTTTGACCGAGACCAAGGAGTCTGTCCAACTTACTCCTTCCAGAAGTAAATCTCTGTAAGTCATCCTTTAGTTGGCGTATGGTCTCTGTCATTCCAATTTTTCCTGTCGGGCCTCGCCGTAGAGCTTCAAGAAGTAGTTCGCTTTGTTCACCATATCCTACATAACTTCTCGAATTGCTCATTGGACTCTTGAAGGGAAACATTTGTCTTAACCAGATTGTCCCTTTCCACTTCAAGATCGGTTGAGATAGAGGTTACTCTTTTTAATTCAACTTCAAGTTCCAGTAATCTCTCTTTCAACCCCTTGTTTTGTTTAGCCAGTTTCTTTGAATCCCTCAGAAGTTGATGGTAGGCTAAAACAAAATCTTCACCTTCCGAATATCTGACTCATCGTCCGTTGCAATCTTTTCCACAGTGGAGTTGGACAGTGAGTCGGATGTACTTGCCATTAAGCACATGAAGGATGAAGGTTTGGTGGACGCGTGGAAAGCTGTCGCGTTGTCTTCTTCATCACTTGACGATGACTCATTTGACGTGGAGTTGTCATCCCAAGTGACTGCTTGCATCGCTTTCTTCTTAGCCGGATTCTTGTTGGGACATTCAGTTGCTGTGTGGCCGTAGCCTCGACATTTGAAACACTGAACTTGTCCCTCAGAACTTTTCTTATCCTTTGAGAAGTTCTCTTGGCTTCTTGACTTGTAGCTTGAGAATCCCTTGCCTTTCTTCGACTTTCCGAAGGATGGAGTTTTGCTTGAATTTCCCCTTCGAAAGTTGCGGCGAAACTTCCTTGTCAAGAGAGCGAGCTGCTTCTCAAAGTCCTCCATAGAAATGTTCTCGTCGTCGTCAGAGGAGGATGAATCCGCGTCTTCTTCTTTAGTTGATTTCAATGCGTAACCTGAAGACTTAGAAGAAGATGCCTTTCCAGAAGAATAGTTAGTAGGAAAAGTCATTTCATAAGTTTGTAAAGCACCTACTAATTCTTCTACACGCATTTCGTCCGGGTGTTTAATTGTTTCAATGGCTGCAACCTTCGGGCGAAATCGTTCAGGAAGAGTTCTTAGAATTTTTCTTACAACTTTAAATTCTGGAATCTTCTCTCCCAAGTTAGCACATGAGTTCACGATGTCTTGCAATCGTGTGTAATAGTCAGTGAAGGATTCATTCTCTGCCATAGAGATTGAGTCAAACTTGCTCGTAAGCATTTGCAGTTTCTGAATCTTCACTAGGTTAGTTCCCTCATGCGTAACTTGAAGAACATCCCAGATTTCTTTCGCAGTCTCACATGCCGAGACGCGAGAGAACTCAGTTTGTGACAAAGCATTAAAATATAATTCCCTTTGCCATTGTAAGAAGATAAGTCTATCTCTTCCTTGGTCCATTTCGACCTAGGTTTCAAGGTGCGAACATCATCTAAAATTTCAGTTGGATTAGACCATCCTAATTCAATTGATTGCCACACCCTTTCGTCGATGGAAATTAAGAAAGCTTTCATCCGTACTTTCCAGTACGCATAATTAGTTCCATCAAAGAAAGGGGGTCGATTGATGTTTCCACCTTCAACCATTGTTTACAACCCTATTCCCTCTCTGATACCACTTGTAGGGTTTGGGTTAATAAGGATCTAATAGGGGAAAAAACACCTAGAGGGGGGTGAATAGGTGTAAACAATAAACACTCAAAAAATCTTTGTGCGATAAAACCCAATGCGGAAAAATAAAAGAACACACAAGATTTTTACGTGGAAAACTCCAAACCGGAGTAAAAAACCACGGGACCGATAACACGGCGAAATCCACTAGAGTTAACACACGTACAAGGTGATATAACGTACTCACAGACGACTCAACCTTTTACCATACGCCCCTAGTCGATCTTCTCCGCTCGCTCCGCAACGCTTCTCGAATCCACGATTTGCGCCGCCAACGCTGAATCCACAGCGTCCAACGTCGAATCCACGACGTCCGACCGAATCCACGGTCTTCACCCAATGGTACGCTTCGAATCCACGAACGCACCTCGCTCCGAATCCACGAGAGCGATAACACCTTGAATCCACAAGGCCACGCGAGTCCACGCGCCGATTTGGGGTAAATCGTTGTTTGTTTGGGTGGTGATGATCCGCCGAATACTTAGATCAAGAGTAGATCGGAAATACCATCTAAGTATTCATTAGTTTGATTCAACTCAAGATATGAGTGTGAAAATCCTAGAATCAAACTAATCAATATAGATGAAGAACCATTAAATAGATCTAATGATTTCCGTTCTTCTCTATATGTGGATCTAAGGCCGTATAAAATGATATTTGAAAATGACGGCTCTTTTTCCAATGTGTGGATTGCCCTAGAAATGAAATGGAAGGGCTATTTATAGGTTAGAAACCCTAGGAAGAATATTCGGATCAAAAACAAACTTTTCTGGAAAGTTTTACGGGCGACGATCCGGACTGCGCAGGTCACGATCCGGATCGCTTACGCGTAGAGAGCAATTTCCAGAAAACCGCCTGTTCGGGATCCGGATCATAATCTACGATCCGGATCGTTCATACAGTTTTACCAGAACAATGTGTTCGGGATCCGGATTGAGATTCCACGATCCGGATCGTTCAAGCCAACAGGTAAAACTCATGTTCGGGATCCGGATCATCAAATGCCATGATCCGGATTGAACTAGTGTATGAACGAGCACCCTTCGGGATCCGGATCGAAACGACATGATCCGGATCCTGAACATGTCCCATGTCCAGTTTTTGATGAATAAGCAGTTAAAACCTCTTCCGGGTGTTTCTACACTATAAGAAGTATTTGGATCATCACAAATTATTTAATTTAACGTACCTGATCCTTTTGAATTCTTCTTTCTTGAGATTGAGGTAGTTGATCCAGAGTTTCTTCATCTTCAATCTTCAAGACATGAACTATTCACGAAATGCGCCAACTCAAATTCCGTAACAGCTACAACATTTTGCCTAACATGCAGACCAAGGTTGTGAGGTGGGAGCGACTACTATTCCTATATCTCATAGGCCATCCCTCTGAGGCTACTGGATTGAACTTGAATATCCCCTATATAATCTGGAATAGAATGTCAAGGTACATTGTGCATCCTCATCCGTCTGAGCGACTTCCGTTTCCTCTACTCATCATGAGGATATTACAAAAGTTTGACATTGATGTAAGCTCCACATCATATCAGCACAGTTGCGGGATGATTGATGAATCAACGATTGTGAAGTCACTTCACAAATTACCTCATTTTACTGACAAGAAACCTTGTGATGGCACCTCGGCCTCACCGTCTGAGCAAGAACCCGGCGAGACTGATGAAGCCTCACTAACTTCGATCTTCAAGTTGCAACAACGACTATCTGTCAAGCAAGAACAGATCTTGAAGGAACAGCAAAGACTTTACAATGAGCTTGAAATCGTCACGGCAGCTCACATTACCTTCACTAAAAAGGTCAACTCTATGCACAAGCGGATGACAAAGATGTTCTATAAATTGGGTTGCACGAGCTCTGACGACTCGGATTCTGACGAATGACATTTTTTTTTCTCTTTTTGTGCAGGATTTTGATTTTAGGATTTAGTTTTATACTTACTTGATTTTAGTTTGTGCATATCTTTAGAACCTTATGAACTTTATGTTTCTTTACTCTCCTTACATATTGTAGCTCATGCTACGTTTTGGCTTGTTTTTGTGACAAAAAGGGGGAGAGAGTTAGCGAAAACAATGAACAATGAATGAACAATGATTGTGATATCAAGGTAAAAGGTAAGTATGAATATGAATCTCAACTCAACTTTGTTTTTCTTTTGTGATTTGTGACATGCTTCTATACTAACTATTTGACTAACTATTTGGGCATGTAATATGACTAACAAGTTGGTGTTGGACTAACATACTTTGACATTTGGTTTTCAACTGCTTAGAAGATATGTTGGTTTTAACTATGTTTCTTTCACATATCTGATTCTTTTAAATGTCATGGTGAGATCAAACTCTATCTCTGCACTTAGTTTTTTTTCTATGTTCCAATTCTTGAGGTATCTAACGAATTTGTTTGTCAAGAATGTTTTCTGTGTGCAGAGGTTACAGATGTCTAAGTCTAGAGTCTGTCTTAGGAGTTTATCTCATGTATTTAATTCCTGGAACTCTTTTGTAAATTTTGTTGTATGGTGATAGCAACAAAAATATCTTTTTGAATTTTCTTTGTGGATCTGTGTTTTGTCACGAAACCGCCAAAGGGGGAGATTGTTACGGAATTTGAGTTGGCGTATTTCGTGAATAGTTTAAGTCTTGAGGATTGAAGATGAAGAAACTATGGATCATATACCTCAATCTCAAGAAAGAAGAATTCAAAAGGATCAGGTACGTTTAACTAAATAATTTTGATGATCTGAATACTTCTTATAGTGTAGAAACACTTGGAAGAGGTTTAATTGCATATTCATCAAAAACTGAACATGGGACATGTTCAGGATCCGGATCGTGGACTTTCAATCCGGATCCCGAAAGGTGTTCGTTCATACATTGCTGCAATCCGGATCATAGCTTGGGCAGTCCGATCCCGAATGGGGTGTTTTGTGAAAATGTATGAAAACGATCCGGATCGTGGATATGATCCGGATCCCGAACAGCGATTTTCTGGAAACTGCATTCTGTGCGTCTGCGATCCGGATCGTGGCTTATGCAATCCGGATCGCCGTCGGTAAAACTTTCCAGAAAAGTTTGTTTTTGATCCGAATATTCTTCCTAGGGTTTCTAACCTATATATAGCCCCTCATTTTCATTTCTAGGGCATCGGAAAAAAGAGCCGTCATTTTCAAATATCATTATACTACGGCCTTAGATCCACATATAGAGAAGAACGGAAATCATTAGATCTATTTAATGGTTCTTCATCTATATTGATTAGTTTGATTCTAGGTTTTCATACTCATATCTTGAGTTGAATCAAACTAATGAATACTTAGATGGTATTTCCGATCTACTCTTGATCTAAGTATTCGGCGGATCATCACCACCCAAACAAACAACGATTTACCCCAGAATCGGCGCGTGGACTCGCGTGGCCTTGTGGATTCAAGGTGTCATCGCTCTCGTGGATTCGGAGCGAGGTGCGTTCGTGGATTCGAAGCGTGCCATTGGGTGAAGACCGTGGATTCGGTCGGACGTCGTGGATTCGACGTTGGACGCTGTGGATTCAGTTGCGTTGGCGGCGCAAATCGTGGATTCGAGAAGCGTTGCGGAGCGAGCGGAGAAGATCGACTAGGGGCGTATGGTAAAAGGTTGAGTCGTCTGTGAGTACGTTATATCACCTTGTACGTGTGTTAACTCTAGTGGATTTCGCCGTGTTATCGGTCCCGTGGTTTTTTACTCGGTTTGGAGTTTTCCACGTAAAATCTTGTGTGTGTTCTTTTATTTTCCGCATTGGGTTTTATCGCACAATGATTTTTTGAGTGTTTATTGTTTACACCTATTCACCCCCCTCTAGGTGTTTTTTCCCCTATTAGATCCTTATTAACCTAAACCCATCAGCCCAACCGTGCACACCCGATCCGGGCGGACCGCGCACCGTCCGACCCGCTCCGCGCACCGACACGTGTCCACGAACACAGAACAGCGACCGACCAATCCCCTCGCGCCGCGTGGCCCTCACCGGTCAACGCAGCAGTTGGCACCCGCCAATGGGGGCTGCCACGTGGCAAACGCGTGCGCCACGTCGGCGCCGTGGCCGCCACGCCAGCCGCCCACGCCACCTGCCGCGCCCCCCCTGCCACCTGCACGCGCACAGTGACGCGCCCAATCCCCGCGCGCCACGTGTCCAAGCCACGTGCTCGCTGCACCCGGTGCACGATACTCCAAACACCGAACCAATAACGTGCTGCCACGTGTATTCCCACCCAGTCCACCAAACACCGCGCTGCTCCGTAGACTGCGACCTGCGAACCACCCAATGGGAAGACGCCACGTGGCACCCCGCTCCGGTGCACGCCGGTCGCGTGGACCGCGCGCCCTGCCCGCGCCTACGCGCCCTGCCCGCCGCCGCTCTCTGCCTGCCCGAGGCCGCGCCGCCGCTCTCCGCCGCTGCCCGCCGCCGCCGCCGGCGATCGCCGGAAACACTGTTCCGGCGGTGAACAGTAACCTGAGCTCAAAAATGACAAGTGGGTAGTCCATTTTTACCGTTTTCGCACGCTGAATCCGAATTTGACGTTTGCCAAATTCCAACTCTAAAAATTGCCGAAGGCACCCGAAAAAGTGTTCTTAGCCCGAATTTCGCGCGGAGCCCAATTTTAATATCCGTTTCGCGTGAAACCACCTCTAAACCCTCCACGGTGTCCTCCGATCACTCACATGATCCATTTAAGCCCGAAGTCCAACACTTGTGCCCAATTATGCCCCAAACACCTCCAACACACCATGTAGGCCTCCAATAGCCACCCCAACGCACTGCAGCTCTGCGGAGATCTAGATCATCACAACAACCCTTCAGATAGTTGGTCCCTACCATACTTGCTGACATCCCTAACACCTCTCCAACTAACTGAGGTGTAATGATAAGTTTCTTGTTTCGAACTGAAGTGATAAACTTCATAGGTCCTCCTTCGTTTTCTTGAAGCTGCTGTGCACACGTGTAAAATGTTCTTACTAAGTGTAAACAATATCCAGATGACTTCGAAAAATGGCATATTTGAGAGAGATTGGCTTGATCAATCAGATTTCCGAAAACTGCAGATCGATCTCGAAGCGCTGCAATATTGATGTTTCGTTCGCCAATGCATTCTGGATTCTCAAACGCCTTCATCCGATCTGTGCTAATGTGCACGCATTCCTCTAGAAGTGGTGCGCTTGCTAATGGTTCATTAATTTTAATTCCTCGCGCTCTGCTCTTTTTCTAGCAATGCTCTTCCTCTACATCGATATTTGCTCCATGGGAGCTTTTCCTTTCTCAACGGCTGTTGGTGGAGTCTTCGCCTTTGATGAAGCAGAGGCTTTCCCTTTCGTTGCTGATGAAGCCTTAGCCGCAGCTTCTTCACATATTTTCTCCCAGTCTTCAGATTCAGTGTCTGAATCTTCAAGAGAAACATATTCTCCTTCAGCTTGAGGCTTTCTTGCCCTCTTCAGTTTGTTTGTTGCTCGCGTACCAACCATACCGATAACAAGCACAATTATCCAACTAAAAACTATTTTGAATGAGGATTTGAAGAAACTGAACCTGTGAACAAGAACTCAAGAACACGAAAAAAAATGTTTAATTTCAAAATTTTGAAAAATCATACCCAAACAATCATTATCGTGTATAGAGACTAGGAATCAAGTTAGATTTTAAAAAAAAAATTTAAAAATATATCAATTCCATATTTTTAGAAAATTCTCAAATATTGCTCTAAAACCGAATTTTCAGAAATCTAAGCCCAAAAATCCGTTAATCAAATGAATACAAGGCATAGAAGCACAACTAATTTCTCCAGAGTTCTTATTTCAAAAGAAATTTGATCAAAAACTACGCAGAATTGAGATTAAAACAAGAAATCTCTCACGTTTTGATGAACAAAAATAAAAACAGTGAAGAACAGAGGTTTCGATCAAGAAAACTTACTTGAATCGAGAGAAATCAAGTTGAGAAAAGTCCAAACCTCCTGGATTCTAGAGAGAGAAACTCTAGGAAGCTAGAAACAAAAGATTGAAGAAAATAGTATTCGAAAACCCTTCGTTTCAATTAAAACCTAGCCGCGGTCCGAATCGGGTTGGAGTTCAGTCCGGATCGGCTATGTGCATGAAAATCCCTCATTCGGGATCCGAATCGGATTCATCCAGTCCGGATCGGATTCAACTTTTTCTCTAGAAAAACTTGTAAAAATTCCAGAAAATCCAAAAAAATGAATGTAAGCATTTTTGTATATCAATTTTAAACAAAAATTATCGTTTCACATCAAAAGAAATAGATTATGCTAAATCTATCAATAATATCCAAATAATGAAACGAAAATTTATAAAAATTAAATCCTTTAAAGTTGAACAAGTTCAAAACATCAATCACGATCTAATGAGTAATGCGTTTATCAAATCATCAATTTAGTAAAGAAAATGAAGTACAAGATCGATAGATGTTTGAAATCCCAAATAAATTAGATAATGTATCTAGTCAATTTATTGTAGGGAGTGGCTCTTTGAGCATCTTTCAATAAAAATCCCACCTTATACCAACCTTAAATTCGACAAAGTCAAGTATTCCAAAAAGCATTTTAATAAATAATATTCACCATGCTTGGTAAACATGTGGTAGCTGCACACATTACTCGGACGGCCGAGGTGGTAGCTCTTTTCTCCATGTGGTGGTAGTTTTCACACTCCTCTTAAGGATGTAACTCTTTCCACATCTTTTGAGCATGAAACTTAATACTGACTCCCCCTCAATTGGCTATCAATTATTTAAGATAAGAAGTATTCAACCAAAAATTGATCTCGTGTTCATACTCGACTTAACTATCAAATAAGATAAAAACTATACCAAGAGATCATTGAGAGAGAAATTGACTTTGATCAATTAAAGATGAACTAATTGATATAAATGATCATTGCATCAAATGAATTATTATGATATCCAAATCATAATAGATTTCTCAAAGTATGAAAGGATGCAATTAAAGTCAATTAACAAATGCTCAGTTAATGTTCTATATACAAACACAAAAGAAAGAACAAAAACACAAAACAAAACCTAACCTAAGCAAAGGTTCAAAATTGTTATTTCAAAGAAAGCATTCCAATTGCTTTCGCAAATGAATAAAACGTTTTTGATCCAAAGATTTTGTCAAAATATCGCTAATTGATCTTCAGTTGAAACATAAGAAATTTGTAAAGAACTTGATTCAACTAGCTCTCAGAAAATGATATCTAAGTTCAATGTGTTTTGTTCTTGAGTGCAACACAGGGTTTTTTAAAATGTTAATGGCACTAGTGTTGTCACAAAGAATTGTTACTGAAGTCGCAGGAATTCGGAAGTCACTCAAAACGCTTTTCATCCAAATTAATTGAGTTGCACAACTTCCCGCTGAAATGTATTCCGCTTCGGCAGTCGAGAGAGCAATGCAGTTTTGCTTCTTACTGTGCCATGCAAGAAGACAATGGCCAAGGTAAAAGCATGCTCCACTCATGCTCTTTCGATCATCCACTGATCCAGGCCAATCGGCATCCAAGTATCCTATTATGTTGAGAGATGTGCCCATAGGATACCAAATTCCGAAATTTAACGTACCTTTGATGTACCGGATGATCCGTTTCACCGCTTTCAGGTGAATTTCCTTCAGTGCTGATTGATATCTCGCGCAAATCCCAACACTGAAGGCAATGTCCGGGCGACTAGCCGTAAGGTAAAGTAGACTTCCAATCATGCTTCGGTAAAGTTTCTCGTCTACTTTTTCTCCGTGAGATTCACTTCTAAGTCCCTTATTGCTAGTTCCCATGGGAGTCGAAAAGTCTTTAGAGTTCTCTAATATGAATTTCTTGACCAACTCCTTTGCATACTTGGATTGACATAAATGAATGCCATCTTCACTTTGCTTAACTTGCAATCCAAGAAAGTATGTCAACTCGCCCATCATGGACATCTCAAATTCGCTTTCCATTGTCTTAGCGAATTTTGAAGCATCATTATTCTTGTAGCACCAAACACAATGTCATCGACATAGATTTGTGCAACAATGAAATTATCTTGAAAGTGCTTCACAAAGAGTGTCCAATCGGCTCCCCCTCGAGTATAGCCCTTTTCCAAAAGGTGCTTTGTCAGTCTTTCGTATCATGCTCGCGGTGCTTGTTTTAGACTGTAAAGAGCCTTTTTCAATCGAAAAATATGGTTTGAAAGTTTATGATCAATGAAACCTTTCGGTTGAGCAACATAAACTTCTTATTTAGAAAACCATTTAAAAATGCGCTCTTAACGTCCATTTGAAAATTTTTTATTTTGAAATGACAAGCAATAGCAAATAAAATATGAATCGACTCGAGACAGGCTACCGGGGCAAAAGTTTCATCAAAGTCTATACCTTCAACTTATGAATAGCCCAGAGCAACCAATCTTGCTTTGTTCCGAATAACGGTACCTTCTTCATTTTTCTTGTTCTTGAAAATCCATTTTGTACCGATGATGTTTTGTTGCTTGGGGGCTTCGTTAGTTTCCAGACTTTGTTCCATTCAAATTGATTGAGCTCTTCTTGCATTGCTTCAATCCAATAGTCGTCCTGAAGAGCTTCATCAATGTTCCTTGGTTCTACCATGGAGACGTAACATGCAACTCCACATTCCAATTGTCTCCGAGTCCTAACTCCTTTTGTGGATCTCCAATGATGTTTGATTCCGGATGGTCCTTGGAGATTCGTAGCGTTTGAGGTAACGGAGTACTCAGGGGTTATTGTGATGATTCCTGCACATTAGATGAACTAGAAGAACCATGAGATGCATCAAAATTTTCAGAAGATTTATCATATAAAGATGCAATATCATTAGCAGGAGATTCATCATAAGAGACATATCAAGAGTAGATTTATCAGAAGATAAATGAGAAGCTTCATCTACTTTAACATTAATTGATTCTATCATCGTCTTCGATTCAAGATTGTATACTCGATATACTCTACTGTTTGTAGAATAACCATAAAAATTCCTTCATCACTTCGAGAGTCAAATTTTTCAAGATTTTCTCGATCGCGTAAAATGTAATAGCGACTCCCGAAGATACGAAAATACTTGATGTTAGGTTTTCTACTAAACCATAGCTCATATGGGGTATTCTAAGTACCCGGACGCATATAGATGCGATTGATCACATAGAACGCGGTGTTAATTGCTTCAGCCCAAAAATATAAATGGAGTTTCCGGCTATGAAGCAAAACACGTGCCATCTCTTGAACAACTCTATTTTTGCGCTCGACTACACCGTTTTGTTGCGGTGTATAAGGTGCAGAGAATTATATTTTATGCCGTTTGAAGTACAAAAATCAATGAATTTTGAATTAATGAATTCTCCACCTCTATCACTGCGAACACGGACAATCTTTTCACTTTTCTCAATCATAATACGATGACATATATCATGAAAAGAGTCAAAAGTATCCGCTTTCTCTTTTAAAAATTCTACCCAAAAATATCTAGAAAAATCATCAACCATAAAAAAAAAGTACCATTTTCCACCCAAACTAGGTTGACGAGTTGGCCCCATTAATCCATATGCAATAATTCTAATGGGCGTTTTGTTCCTACATGGTTCAAATTCTTGTGAGTGGATGTAATGACACGGTATTTTGTAATATTTAACCCTCCTATTTTAGTGTCCTTTTAGTACTCCGGGGATGTTACCTTTGGGTTGTCGGTCGGTGAGTGAGGTCCTTGTATTTTTCTGCGAAAGAGCGCGAAAAATAATGACCGACGGTGCGATCGGATCGGAAATCCGATGTCGGAAACCCCCGGAACGGGATTTTTAGTGATGCGGTGATTAGTCGTGCATCGGAATCCGTGCAAAATATCTTGCACCCGTTCGGGATAATGGGGATTATCCCGTGTGGATAATTAATTAATTAAATTAGCTAATTAATCATCCGGTGACGGAAAAAAGAGATTTTTCTCTACGTATGATTTGGGAAAATAACAGAAAATTAAGTAAATCAAATAATTAAGATAAATAGATAATATAAGTATTTTTCCTTCCCCTCGTTAAGAAAAGAAAAGAGAGAATACGAAACCCTAGTCGTACGAGCGGAAAGAAAAGAAAGAGAAGAAGCAAGGCGGAAACCCTAACCGGAAGAAGGAAAAGGAAAAAGACGGCGGATCCGATCACCCCGAAGCGCATACCGGAACCAAGAACGTGATCGGTCGTACCCCGTCGGTTAATCCTGTGAGTTTTTACTTCGTAGCGTTTTTTCGGTTTTTTTCCTTGTAATTAGTTGGTGTTTTTCCCGCTCTCGTTTTCCTCCGCCCGCCGCCGTCACCGTGCGAGATGGGGCACGGTGCGCGCGGTGGGTGACGCGCGGCGCCGCTAGGGCACCGCGCGGATGAAGGAACGCGCGGTGCTGCTAGGGCGCCGCGCGGGCGGGCGCCACAAGGACGGACGCCGCGCGGGCAACCCGCGGGGCGCCGCGCGGGCGCCGCGCGGCCCGGCCCCGCGCGGGCACCGCACGGGTGCCGCGCGGGTGCCGCGCGGTCCGGCCCCGCGCGGGCGCCGCGCGGCCCGGCGCAGCGCGGGCACCGCCCAGGCACCCCGCGGGCGCCGCGCGGCCCGGCCCCGCGCGGGCACCGCCCGGCCGATGCCGGGCGAGCGCCGGCGGGCGCCGCGACCGACCCCGCGCAGGCGCGTGTAGCCCGCACCCGTACGGGCACGGCGCGGGCGGTCTCCGCACGGGGTCGGCAGGTGCGATCTTCGTCGCCGTTTTTGGGGTCACGGCGCAGAGGTGACTAGGGTCGTTTTTCCGGTAAACTTGTAACTTATTGACCATTATTCTGGAAATTTTTCATAGGTCCAGGTGCGCAGCGGGAAGGTGTCCGAGACTCGTCGTATTCCGTTTCTCCCGCAACCAGGTGGGTTCTTTTGCATCAAGTGCTGTAAGTGCATTGAGTGCAACATATCACTAAAAGTATTTATTGCTAACTGGTTAATAAAGTAGATGAGAGGTGCTAATGTTTTAATCCTTCGCATTTTGTAATAATCAATCCACGCCAAGTTCGGCATCCTTGTTTTTTTGAATGCTGCACGTACACCAGCGGAATAGGCCCCCGCAATGCTGTACATTTCCGTAGAAGTGGTCTGTATGACCCGTGTGCCCCACATGTGTTGATTGGGGACCACTTCACGATGGCTAAACGTGTCGCGCCACGCATCGTGAAGGGGTTAGAGCTTCAAATGTCCCGTGGGGAGGAAGTCGACCTACCCTGACGTGACGGTGTGAAACTAAAATAAATAAATGATCAAATAAATTGCAGGGCGTCGGATAGCGAAGGTTCCGGTGCGGTGTAACTTGTTCTAAACTCTTGTTTATTATTGTTAAGCATCTACTTTATTTGTCACTGACTTTACCCACTCGTGACTGGTCCAACTAAGAGTATAGCGGGGACGGTGGTGAGGCTTCGCGGACTCTAGGTTCGGCCGTATGAGGCCCGTTTGGTTAAACTTTTATTTGGTTATCTCTCCCTTTTATCCTTTTCGTATTTTGTGTGGATATGTGTGGATCATGCTGGATATGTGGACATGTAATTAAACGTTTGGTTATGGTTATGTTTTATATTATTCATGCGGCTGTTTTACAACATAAGGATTTCGAAAACCCTTTTCAAAAATAGGGTGTCGTGTGGACACCACTTTGAAAACCCTGGGGAATTTATCCTTTCAAATAGTATAGCCGTCTAAGTGTGAATGTTAGATGTTTTAAAGACTTGGGTGTCGTGTGGACACCGTTTGCGAACTCATAGGCTTTTCCTAATACATGTTGTACTTAGTTATTGTGACTGTGTGATCAATGCCGTGCGATGTTATTGTTGTAAATGTAGTCGAGACGCCGTGCATGTACAAAGGAGACTCTGCCCGTTCGCAGAGTGAATTTGTATGTGTGGCGGGTCTGTCGCGCACCGGTCGGCGAGGTCATTCTCATCTGATTGTTCGATTTCAAAAAAAAAATAATAATAATAATACCTTTTCCGCTTATCTTGAGACCTCCGGGGCGTGACAGATTTTATGGTATCAGAGAGAAAAACAGCATTGACCACAACAGTCGGTGTCCAGTAACCGCAGTGCATGATCCTACCACAAAATTTGGATGTGAGATAACCAGGTCGTAGGTGTCTTAGAACGTGAGTGTGCGGGGATAAAAAGGGTTGTAACCTTGGTGTTTTTGTAGGTCAAATGTTAGGCCAGTAACCGTAGGATTGACGCGGTTTCTTTGTTTACAGCAAACAACGGCCAGCACCTGGCCACCGAGCGCTAACTATTTTTCAATGGACAGGATGGATCCCACAGCCGCAGCCAACCGCTTACTCTGCAACCAGCTGCGCGACATAGCAGGGCAGCTACTAACTCTCACTGAGCGCCTATGCCTGCTGACCCGAGAGTTCGAGGGTGTCGACCGTACCCAGCGAGACGCCAGGGGCTACGCCTATCGGGGGACGCCACCGGCAGGGTTCCCCACGTTCAACGAGGCGGTTATGGTGGCCCTGCGGGCAGAGCAAGAACTGGCCGAGGCACGCGCTCGGCAGAGTTATCCCTATCCCAGTCCGATGGAGGGCCCTTTCAGCAAGGCCCGGCACCCAAGCGCCCGAGGACAGAGGGAAGCTTTGGAAAGACAATGAGGGGAGGACCCGAACCGTCGAGGAAGTCATGCCCCATATGCATTGGAACGCACCAGGTGACGGACTGTCCATGGAGACACGACCACTGCTACCGATGCGGCAGGCCAGGCCACACGCGCTACGAGTGCCCACGGAAACCGGGCACCACCAGACCTCCGGCACCGCGACTAGGGGGAACAGAGAGGACAGCTACACCCGTCCCGCGAGGGGACTCCGACCAAGAGGTCCCAGGGGGAGGGCGCCCGGAGAAAGCACGAAAGGATGAACCGACACCAGCAAGGAGCGCGAAACCACCTCAGGAACTGTGCGTGATCTGCAAGGGTGCTCACCTGGTGGCGGAATGTATTTGGAGGTACCATTACTGCAATCAATGCGGCTTGCCGACCACTCTCGTGCCTTCTGCCCTTAGGGGCCCACCCCCGCCGCCGCAGCCACCGCGCCACCACAGCAGAAAGGACCAGAGAGTGCTGCGGCCCCCGTTCAGCCAAAGGATCTGCCCGGCGACCGGCAATCCGCAGACTCCTCAGACGTCAAGTCCCTTCCCCAGCATGCCGTACGACGCTGGCCCAAGGGTTGTGGACGGGCTCCCCGGGATACTAAAGTGGAGGACGCGGCGTCCCAGACCTAGTAACGGCAGGTAACTTTTGTTTTTCTTTTCCCTCCTAGATAGGAGCACCGGTTACACCTTAGCCTGCTACCCCCGTTAGACCCCCCCTCTCTCTCTCTTTCTCTCCCTCCTCTCTCTCTCTAGAATCCTTAAGTACTAGATGAAGCCTTCCCCGACCGATGTACGCGGGCGGGCTTCGAAGCATAGGAGAACCTTGTGTACTCGAGGCCCGATAAGGGCCATGCAAGGAGTAAATAGGCTCCGCCCTATGCCTTGCAGTCGAGAACCCAATAGGCCGTTAGGTAGTTCAGGGCCGCTCCCCAGATGAGGTCCAGTGGTCCCGTGGTAAGGGAGTTTCCGGATGTATTTTCGACAGAGCTCCCCGGAATGTCGCCGGAGCGAGAGGTCGCTTTTCTATTGAACTACTTCCCGGCACTAAGCCTATCACGAAGGCACCGTACCGAATGGCCTTCGCTGAGCTGAAGGAACTCAAGGCGCAACTGGAGGATCTATTGGATAAAGGCTTCATCAGACCGAGCGTGTCGCCATGGGGCACGCCCGTGTTATTTGTAAGAAAGAATGATGGAAGCCTTCGCCTGTGCATCGACTACCGAGAATTAAACAAGGTCACCATCAAGAAAAAGTATCCATTACCACGGATTGACGACCTGTTTGATCAGTTACAGGGAGCAACGGTGTTCTCTAAAATCGATCTGCAGTCCGGTTACCATCAGCTCCGAGTTAGGGGCGAGGACATTCCGAAGACAGCATTCCGGACTCGTTATGGTCACTTCGAGTTCACCGTAATGCCGTTCGGGCTCACAAATGCCCCGGCGGTATTCATGGACATGATGAATAGGGTGTTTAAACCCTTCTTGGATGTTTTCGTAGTAGTCTTCATTGACGACATCCTCATCTATTCCCGTACGGATGAGGAGCATGAAGAGCATCTACGCGAAGTCCTCCGAACTTTACGGGAACAGAAACTCTACGCCAAACTCAAAAAATGTGAGTTTTGGCTTCGCGAGGTGGACTTCCTGGGGCATGTCGCGTCGGCTGCTGGGATCGCGGTCGACCCAAAGAAGATTGATTCGGTGACCGACTGACCCAGACCGACGACGGTGACTGAGATTAGAAGCTTCCTGGGACTAGCAGGGTATTATAGACGCTTCGTGGAAGGCTTCTCCAAGATAGCTTTGCCCCTCACGCGCCTGACCCGTAAAGGAGAAAAGTACATATGGACGGAGCAATGCCAGAAGAGTTTCGAAGAGCTCAAGGACAGGTTGACGCGAGCCCCGGTGCTCGCTCTACGGAACCCGGCGAGGACTATGAGGTGTACTGCGACGCGTCGCAAAACGGTCTCGGTGGCGTGCTCATGCAACTGGGTAGAGTTAAGCCTATGCGTTGAGGCAACTCAAGGAGTATGAGAGGAACTACCCCGTGCACGATCTGGAGCTTGCAGCGGTCGTATTCGTCCTCAAGTTATGGAGGCACTACTTGTATGGGACGCACTGCAACGTGTATTCAGACCATCAGAGCTTAAAGTACCTTTTCACCCAGAAGGAGCTAAATTTGCGGCAAAGGCGGTGGCTCGAATTACTAAAGGATTATGATTTAACATCCATTATCACCCTGGGAAGGCGAATGTGGTGGCGGATGCCTTGAGCCGCAAAGGGCAGACGGTAGAATCAGCGATGAACGCCCTCACCCAACAGGACCGCTTGATTGCGAAATTTTCACAATTGAGGCTGGAGGTAGTACCAGCGGGAACGGTCGCACGACTCATGACCCTGGTGGTCCGACCAACCCTATTGGACAGAATCCGTGAAGGGCAGTCGACGGATACCCAGCTACAACTTGTGCGAGATAGGCTACCCACGGACCAAGGAGGCGATTTCGCGATGAATGCTAATGGCACGATATGTTTTCGGGGACGAATCTGTGTGCCGGATCTACCGGAACTCAAAGAAGAGATCCTGAGGGAGGCACATACCGCCCCTTATGCGGTGCACCCCGGGGGAACGAAGATGTACAAGGATGTCAAACAAACCTTCTGTGGCCCAAGATGAAGGAAGATGTGACTCGATTCGTGGCACACTGCCTGGTGTGCCAACAGGTGAAGGTTGAACACCAGCGTCCAGCAGGAAAGTTGCAGCCGTTGCCCGTGCCGGAGTGGAAGTGGGAGATGATCACGATGGATTTTGTGACTGGTTTTCCGAGATCATCCCAGGGCACGACGCGATATGGGTCATAGTAGACCGTTTGACGAAATCCGGCCACTTCCTGCCGATACATACGACGTGGACACGGGAGCGGCTGGCACGAACTACATAGATGAGATAGTGAGATTGCATGGTGTACCAGCGTCCATCACATCGGACAGAGACACGCGGTTCGTGTCGAGTTTGGCAAAGTTTGCAGCGAGCAATGGGACACTAAACTACATTTCAGCACGGCCTTTCACCCACAAACCGACGGACAATCAAAGCGGGTGATCCAGATCCTTGAAGACATGCTGCGGGCATGTGTGCTAGACCTGGGCGACGGATGGTCTCAATACCTGCCACTTGTGGAATTCGCCTATAATAACAGTTACCAAGCCAGCATTAAGATGGCGCCATACGAAGCTTTGTACGAACGCCGCTGTCGGTCGCCTTTATGCTGGGATGACTTGGGAGAGCGCAAATGGTTGGGACCCGGATTTGGTTGAAGAACTGAGGCAAAGGTGCGCCTCATCAGGCAGCGACTGCTAACCGCCCAGAGCAGACAGAAAAGTTACGCGACCGCAGGCGGCGAGAGTTGGAATTCGTAGTGGGCGAGCACGTGTTGCTGCGAGTGTCGCCTTCGAAGGGGACCCGACGTTTCGGCCTGAGAGGGAAATTAAGGTCCGAGGTACGTGGGACCGTTTGAGATCCTAGAGCGCGTGGGTCCGGTGGCTAATCGCTTGGCCTTGCCGCCAAGTCTAGAGACCGAGTACATAACGTGTTCCACGTGTCGATGCTTCGGAAGTACCTTCCCGACCCCTCTCACAGCCCTGGACATATCCACGATCAAGCTTCAGGAGGACTTAACTGTTGAGGAAACACCAGTGCGGATCCTGGCGCGAGAGGACAAGAAACTGCGAAACCGGACCATCCCCTACTTGAAGGTCCAATGGAGCAACCACGAGGAACGCGAGGCGACGTGGGAGCTGGAATCGAAAATGAGGGAATGTTTTTCCGAACTGTTTAGCGAGGGTTTGTATTAAGTTTCGGAGATGAAACTTTTTATAAAGTGTGAGTGGTGTAATGACACGGTATTTTGTAATATTTAACCCTCCTTCTATTTTAGTGTCCTTTTAGTACTCCGGGGATGTTACCTTTGGGTTGTCGGTCGGTGAGTGAGGTGCTTGTATTTTTCAGCGAAAGAGCGCGCGAAAATAATGACCGACGGTGCGATCGGATCGAAAATCCGATGTCGGGAACACCGGAACGAGATTTTAGTGATGCGGTGATTAGTCGTGCATCGAAATCCGTGCAAAATATCTTGCACCCGTTCGGGATAATGGGGATTATCCCGTGTGGATAATTAATTAATTAAATTAGTAATTAACCATCCGGTGACGGAAAAAAAGAGATTTTCTCTACGTATGATTTGGGAAAAAATAACAAAAAAATAAGGAAATAAATAATTAAGATAAATAGATAATATAAATATTTTTCCGTCCCCTCGTTAAGAAAAGAAAAGAGAGAATACAAAACCCTAGACGTACGAGCGGAAAGAAAAGAAAGAGAAGAAGAAAGGCGGAAACCCTAACCGGAAGAAGAAGGAAAAGGGAAAAAGACGGGCGGAATCCGATCACCCCGAAGCGCATACCGGAACCAAGAACGTGATCGGTCGTACCCCGTCGGTTAATCCGGTGAGTTTTTACTTCATAGCGTTTTTCCGGTTTTTTTCTTGTAATAGTGGTGTCTTTCCCGC
>CM054951.1:4650155-4723309 GCA_029168755.2 Tillandsia fasciculata | reverse complement strand
AGCGTGGTTTTTAGGTTTATCTATCATGTCGGGTGAAAGTGGTAATATTTTTAGACCTCCTCTTTTTGATGGGACCAATTATGCGTATTGGAAAGTGCGGATGAGAGCTTTTCTCATCTCAATTGATGAGCGTGTTTGGCAAACCGTGAATACGGTTGGGTGCATCCGGTTGAGGAAGTAGGAAATTCTACTACCCCAAAACCTCGCTCTAGATGGTCCAAAGAGGAAATCGAAAGATCTTCTTACAATGGGAAAGGTATGAACGCTTTATATAATTCTCTTTCCTCGACTGAGTTTACAAGAATTTCCGCGTGTGAAACCGCGAAGGAAATTTGGGATATTCTCAAAATTACACATGAGGGTACTAATCTTGTAAAAATTCAAAAGCTCCAGATGCTTACAAGTCAATTTGACTCTATTCATATGGAAGAGCATGAATTGTTTACAGATTATTACACTAGACTTCAAGATGTAATTAATACATGTGCTAATTTAGGAGAAAAGATCCCGGAGTCGAAAATTGTAAGAAAGATTCTTCGGACTCTTCCGGAACGGTTTAGGGCAAAGGTTACCGCCATTGAAACCGTTAGTCATCCGGATGAGATGAGTGTAGAGGAATTAGTAGGTGCTTTACAAACTTATGAGATGACTTTTCCTACTAATCAAAATTTCTTCCAAGTCTTCTTCTAAGCTTACAGGTATTGCATTCAAATCAACAAAGGAAGAAGATGACGAATCGAGTTCCGACGATGAAATCTCTTTTGCCGATTTTGAAGAACAATTGGCGCGGATCACAAAGAAATTTCGTCGGAAATTTTGGAAGAATCGAACCGATGGATCTTCATCCACGAAACCATCTAAAGGATCATCGGGTTCTAAATCCTCTAAACTCAAAGGCGTTGCAAAACCTTCTAAAGAAAAAGAAAAAGATGATTTCGAAGGGGAAATCCGATGTTATCGATGCAAAGGCTACGGCCATATTTCAACGGATTGTCCTTCTAAGAAATCATACAAAAAGAAGGCTTTGCAAGCAAAAACTTGGGACGATTCTAGTTTCGATGAATCGACCTCAAGTGAAGAGGAAAAAGAAAAATTGTTGCTTTTCATGCCTCTCAAATTCCCTCTTCTAATTTGTGCTTATCATCTTTAGTCACTGACTCTATTCCTTTGATTTTGCATGAAACATCAACATCCGGAGGAGAGTCATCAAGTGAGGGGGAGTCGGACGAAGAAGAACTCGTTGAGGCATACCAACAACTTCTTGCGGAATCAAAGAAGATGGCCAAGCATATCAAGAAGTTGAGGAAGCAACGACTTGAGGTTCAAGACGAGAATCATGCTTTAAAGATCAAACTTCATGATCTCGAGGAGGAACAGGACGTTTATTGGATAACAATAAAATCCTCCAAGAAAAGTTAAACCAATCGGAGACAAACGCAAAATCATATATGGACAAGATTGGTTTTCTTGAAAAGCAGTTTGAAGAAATTCATGTCACCAACCAAGCTTTGACCAAGCAAGTTCATGAACTCAAATCCGACATACAAAGGCTTTCAACCGGTTCCAAGAAACTAGATTGTATGTCCGGATTAGGTCAAACAAGCAAGGTTGGTTTGGGATTTAAAAAGAACCAAACTGTGAAGCTTCAAGTTCCACAATGAATTGAAAGGAAGAACTTGTCACCTATGTGGACTTGAAGGACACTTGGTGAAGAATTGCCCGAAAAAGAGAAAGAAAAATCCTTCGGCAACTTCATCTACGGAGCGGACTCAACGGAATCAAAAGACACATCAAGTCAAAGGAGTTCACTCAACCCACCAAAGGTCCGAGCCACAACATCAATCATACAAGTGGATCATTGCGAGGCAAAGACCTAAGGTGGATCAACAGTCAAAGCGGACAACCCCCGGCCACAACGAATCAAGACAACCCAAAATCCAGCGATTTTGGATTCGGAAAGGTGATATCTTTCCTTGTCTTAAGTTCTAAATAGCTTATGACTGTATGTAATGCTTTGATTGGTTTTTCCCTTCATATTTTTCTTAATCTTTGCATTACATGTTTTTCAATGCTCTTTGTTTTATACTTTTTTTTGAACAAAAGGTTTTTAACGAACAAGTGCATTGAATAAAAAGGGTTTCACGTTCATTCACTCCAAATTAATTTTATATGGATTATCAACTTTACTCCATAATCATAATCTTGAAGATACTTCATTATAGGAGTTTTTTAATTGAGCATTGGTCATATTGACTTTAATTGCATCTTTTCACGCATTTAGAAATCTATTATGCTTTTGACATCATAATATTTCGATGTTGCAATGATCATTTATGTTAATTAAGTCATCTTTTAAGTGATCAAAGTCAATTTCTCTCTCAATGATCTCTTGGTATAGTCATTATCTTATTTGACTATTTAGTCGAGTATGAATGCGAGATCAATTTTTGGTTGAATACCTTATATCTTAAATAATTGATAGCCAATTGAGGGGGAGTCAAAGAAAAGTAAAATGCTCAAAAGATGTGGAAAGAGTTACATCCCAATGAGGAGTGTGAAAACTACCACCACATGGAGAAAAGAAAAAGATACCCCATGTATGCCAAGCAAATTTTTGTTTTTGAGAAAAAAAAGGTGATATGAAATGCATGTTGAAATACTTGACTCTGTCAAATTTCAAGGTTGGTATAAGGTGGGATTTTTAACGAAAGATGCTCAAAGAGCCACTCTCTTCAACAGATTGTCTAGATATATTATCTAACTTATCTGGGATTTCAAACATCTATTGATCTTGGTATTTCATTTTCTTTACCAAATTGATGATTTGATAAAGGCATTACGCATAAGATCATGTTAGATGTGATTGAAGTTGTTCAACTTTAAGGGTTCTAATTTTCATAAATTTTCGTTTCATTTTTGAGTATTTTTGATAGATTTGGTATAATCTATTTCTTGTTGCATGAAACGATGACTTTTGTTTAAAGTTGATGCGCTAAAGTGCTTACATACTTTTTCTGATTTTTATGGAATTTTTCTAAATTATTCTGATGAAAGAAATTTGGATCATATACCTCTATCTCAAGAAAGGGTAGAATTCAAGATTGATGTCATTTGGAAAATCTCCGTAAGTCATCTTTGTAAATCCGTTACATCTTGATAGAGTTTGGATCTCAAGATTATTTTTGATGACTTGTGTTTGATGAATATAACATGAAAAACTATTTATAATGTTTTATCTTGTTTTTCATGATTTAGGAGTAAATCTTTTTAATTTTGTGAAATTAATTGGATTGAATGGCATCTGTGTGAATTCATTGTTTAAAGCACTTAAATTGATTTCTTGATGGAAAACAAATCGGTATTTGAAGAGATTCCAAAATCTGGATTTGTTTCATGAAATTATTTGATTTTTGCTTTCTGGTACCAGTACGCAATCTGCATTTTTGTTATATACCGGAACTGAGCTTTTATCTCTCTTTCTCTATGAACTAATGTTGGTAGTGATTTCCTTTTGTCTAGTATGTTCACTGTTTGACAATTTGTGACAAAAAGGGGGAGAACAGGAAATAATGATCGTATCACAAGGGGAGAACATAAATGCTCAAGACAGGGGGAGAACATGGAGAACATGTTAGAGATGCTCTATCACAAGGGGAGAACATAAATGCTCAAGATAGGGGGAGATAAAGAAAAGATTGAAAGAGCCGAAAAACAAAAGAACCAAAAGGACGAATCAAATGTAGGATTTTAATTTCTAACGACTAACGTTTGATTTTGTTTGGAGTTTTGTTTTGCAGGAATTACATCACTTTAAGACTCCAAGTCCTAAGTCATAGAGTATGTTCTAGGACTGTTTGGTTCAAATGTAATTTTATATTTATTGGATCTTTCACGCAAAGAAAATCAATGTTTTGGTGATGACATTGAATTTCGAATTTTTTGGTTTAAGATGAGTGACTTGAGCGTTTTTATGTATTTTTGGGTTTTGTCACGAAATTGCCAAAGGGGGAGATTGTTACGGCATTTTGGTGTTGGCATATTTCGTGAGTCAAGTCAGTGAGTTGAGTCGGAGTCTTAAAGGGATCAAATTGTCAATCAGCAATCAAAGACTTAGAGAAGATTCAACAAGAGCTCAAGTTGACACTCAGTGTTTTGAGTCTTGAAAATTGAAGATGAAGAATTGTGGATCAGTTACATCAATCTCAAGAAGAAAGTATTCAAAAGGATCAGGTATGTTTAACTAAATAATTTTGGTGATCCGAATACTTTCTTATAGTGTAGAAACACTTGGATGAATTTTTAATTGCATAAAAATCAAAAACTGGACATGGGACATGTTCAGGATCCGGATCAGACAGTCCAATCCGGATCCCGAAGGGTGCTAGTTCATTGGCAAATCCAATCCGGATCAAAGGCCATTCCGATCCGGATCCCGAACATGGGATTTTGCTGAAATGTATGAACGATCCGGATCGGGCTTTGCAATCCGGATCCCGAACCCTTGTTTTTCTGGAATTGTCAATCTCGTTACGACGATCCGGATCGCAGTAAATCCGATCCGGATCGCCGTCCTGAAAAATTTCAGATAAGGTAAGTTTTTGATTCTTATCTCTTTCCAAAGGTTTCTAAACTATAAATAGACATTTAGGGTTTCTCAAAAACGTGAGATCAAGACCGATCAATTTATAAAACACTTGAGAGCAACCCTAGAGGCTAGGTTTTTATCGTTCTTCTTTTTAGCCTCTTTTAGGTCAATTCGATGGTTCTTTCAAGAACATATCTTTTGTCGAATTGATCTAATCTTTGCTTAGAGATTTCTCCCATGGATCTTCATTGATAATCTAAGCAAAGGATCACCATCGAAGCCAATATTCTTACCGGCCAAGTTTGCGTCGTGGATTCGACGTGGCATCGTGGATTCGGTGTGCTAAAGGCGTTTCGTGGATTCGAAACGTGTGCTCGTGGACTCGAGTGGCGTTCGTGGATTCGAACGTGTGCAGTGGACGTGCAATCGGTGAGCGCAAGGTCCGAAGAAGTTGAAGGAGGGGTTTGAGTCCGTGGAGTCGGTAATCACCTTGTTATTCTTATTTTCTTAGTGGATTGTTATTGCGTGTTGGTCCCGTGGTTTTTCTCCTGGATTGGAGTTTCCACGTAAATCTCGGTGTGTTGATTTTTATTTTCCGCATTGGTTTTTATTTTGCACTGAGATTTGTTTTTTAAATATTACACCTATTCACCCCCCTCTAGGTGTTTGATAGTACCTATTTAGATCCTTTGGGGATCCTCCAACACCAAAATCACTGACAGTACTAGTACATCACCAAAAGGGCACATCTACTCTCACTAGAAGAAGATTGGTAGGGATCTAGCTCGCGACTCCCTTACCTCGATCAATAGGATCAGCAACTGGAGCAACAGGAACTGGAGTAGAGGTCCCTAGGGAAAAGTCACCACGGCGGGTGTGAGAACTACATCCCACAGTAGTTCTCAGTGGGTACCGCCAACAAGCCCGACGGTCTGCCCACTAAGTCTACTAGAGGCATAAAGTAAAAAATGCAATACTGAAAGGAATAGAGCTGGAAAATAACTCTACAGCTACTATGCCTCTATCTAAATGCTCAAGAAGTGATACAGATGGAAACATGATGTATCTACTATCTCTCAAATACAATCACCCAATCTACACTGACTGCCACATAGGGTCCAGTCAAACCTGCGCCCACCTACGGCCATTACATCCAAGGAGGACTGGACTTACGTAGGGCGTCCGTGACTGCCAAAACTGGCCCAGCCAGAGGGACTGCGTCGACAAGTCGCGATAGCAAAGTAACAGGCTCAACTCTGGAGTGGCACTCGAGTGGCGCGACCCCACCGAGGAAAGTATTCGCGCATCTCTGTCGAGCTCAATATGGCTCATGCAGGCTATAGTCCAATCCACGATCAACAAGATCGACAGTACCCAAATCACCTCTCTAACTCACTAACAGGAACCACTCGAACAGTCGGGACCGCTGTCACCCAACGGCTCCCCAAATAGGAACATCAACTCAACAAGCAAACTCACTAACTGGGTATACTCCACAGCCGACCACAAAGAAGGGTCCGGGAACCCCGAAAGACTAGATCCTACAACCCAAATCAAACAAGAACAGGCTCTAGGCATAGCCTCTCGTTGTTCTCGACCCAAAGAAAAAGTCAACCCTTAGAACCCAGACCACTCAAATCCTCTCGAGTGGAAAAGTTTACAAGAAAAATGTGGCATTTATTACTGAAAATCATTTTTCGCTCAACCCACGCGGGGTGAGGACTAAAAGTAGTTCCTTTTTGAAAAATCATCTTGTTTTGAGAAATACCAATCTTTAATGATTTTTAGTTCTTTTAGGACAAACAGTTGGAAAACAAGTTTTTATACCCAAACCTCGAAGGGCTAATGCCTTCGTCCAATCAGACAAGAACAGACTCCGGCGACCCTTTGATGTTTGGAAGAAAACATTGGTTGACTAAAATAATGTGTGTGTCCAACAGATTCTGGGTTCAAGGTCCTGCTATCACTGGTATACTACTGCCACTTGTTAAGGATTTTGTTTTGGCGTATTTCGTGAAGTGGTATAAGTCTTGAAGATTGAAGATGAAGAATTGTGGATCAATTACATCAATCTCAAGAAGAATGAATTCGGAATGATCAGGTACGTTTAACTAAATAATTTTGGTGATCCGAATACATTTGTATAGTTTAGAAACACTTGGATAAGTTTTCATTGCATAAAAATCAAAAACTGGACAAGTTGGATGTTCAGGATCCGGATCAGACCATTCCAGTCCGGACCCGAACATAGTTTAGTTCATGCGGAATTCCAGTCCGGACTTCCCTTGTTTCAGTCCGGACCCCGAACTATGTGTTTGCTGAAATTGCATGAACAGTCCGGATCAAAAATTCCAGTCCGGACCCCGAACTGTTTTTTCAGAAAAATTGCTGAAAAAAGACGACAGTCCGGATCAGCCAAATCCAGTCCGGACCGCCGTGCGTGAAAAATTCTGTTAAGTTAGTTTTTGATGCTTATCTCTTTCCAAAGGTTTCTAACCTATAAATAAACCTTAATTCCATCTTTTAAAAATAGAGAATTAATCGAAAAATCGATCGGAAAAAATAATAGAAAAATTCACAAATATAGAGAAGAAAGGAAAACACGATTAAATTCATGTTTATTCATCTATATTGTTCAATTTGATTCTAGGGTTTCCAAACTCCTATTTTTCGTAGAATCAAATTGAAGAATACTTAGATGGTATTTCCTTATCTATCTTTGATCTAAGTATTCGGAGGATCATCACCAAACAAAAACAACGATTGTACCAAGAATCGGCGCGAGGATTCGCGTGGCCTTGTGGATTCAAGGTGCTACCGCTCTCGTGGATTCGGAGCGAGGCGCGTTCGTGTGATCGAGACGTGCCGATTGGTGAAGATCGTGGATTCGGTTGAACGTCGTGGATTCGGCGTTGGGATGCAAATCGTGGATTCGAGGAGCGTTCGGAGCGAGCGGAGAAGATCAACTAGGAGCGTATGGAAAAGGTTGAGTCGTAGGGTTACGGTAAATCACCTTGTACGTGTTTAATCTTAGTGGATTTCGCCGTGTTATCGGTCCCGTGGTTTTTTACTCCTGTGACGGAGTTTTCCACGTAAATCTTGCGTACTTTATTTATTTTTCGCATTGGGTTATTTTTTACGCAACGATTTGGTGTGTTTATTGTTTTCACCTATTCACCCCCCCTCTAGGTGGTTTTTTCCCTATTCAGATCCATATTATTCATAACCCACAAGTGGTATCAGAGCGGGAATAGGGTTGTAAACAATGGTTGAAGGTGGAAACATCAATAGACCACCGTTCTTCGATGGAACAAATTATGCATATTGGAAAGTACGCATGAGAGCGTTTTTAATTTCCATCGATGAACGGGTTTGGCAATCAATTGAGTTTGGATGGACAAATCCTACTGAGATTATTGTCGATGTTGTCACCATCAAACCTAGGTCGAAATGGACTAAGGAAGAAATTGATGCATCTTCTTACAACGGCAAAGGAATTAACGCCTTATTTAATGCTTTGTCACAAACTGAGTTCTCTCGCGTCTCGGCATGTGAGACTGCGAAAGAAATCTGGGATACTCTACAAGTTACACATGAGGGAACAAGTTTAGTGAAGATTCAAAAACTGCAAATACTTACGAGCAAATTTGACTCTATTTTTATGGCAGAAAATAAATCATTCACAGATTATTATACACGATTGCAAGATATCGTTAATACATGTGCTAACTTTGAAGAGAAAATTTCAGAATCTAAAGTCGTAAGAAAGATTTTGAGAACTCTTCCTGAAAGATTTCGCCCTAAGGTCGCAGCCATTGAAACAGTAAAACACCCGGACGAAATCAAGGTAGAAGAATTAGTTGGTGCACTTCAAACGTATGAAATGACTTTTCCTACTAACTATTCTTCTGGAAAGCCTTCATCTTCTTCTAAGTCTTCAGGTTTTGCACTGAAATCAACAAAGGAAGAAGGCGCGGATTCATCCTCCTCAGACGCTGATGATAATCTATCCATGGAGAATTTCGAGAAACAACTTGTACTCTTGACGAGGAAATTTTGCCGAAGCTTTCGAAGGAAAAATTCAAGTAAATCCTCATCCTTCATTAAGTCCAAGAAAGGCAAGAAATCTTCAAGCTTTAAGTCAAGAAAGCAAGAGGGTTCTTCAAAGGACAAGAAGAACTACGAGGGACAAATCCACTGCTTCAAATGCCGAGGCTATGGGCATATCTCAACGGAGTGTCCCAACAAGAATCCGTCAAAGAAGAAGGCTATGCAAGCCGTCACATGGGATGACACTTCCACTTCCAATGAGTCATCTTCCAGTGATGAGGATAACAACGCCACAGCATTCCACGCGTCCACAACTTCACCTTACATGTGCTTTTCAGCGACTTCCTCTGGTTCATTATCCAACTCCTCCTTAAATGAAAAGAATGCAACGGATGATGAACCGAGCAATTCCGAAGGTGAAGACTTTGCTTTTGCCTACCATAAATTATTGAAGGATTCAAAGAAATTGGCAAAGCAAAACAAAAGTTTGAGAAGAAGATTGCGGGATCTTGAAGAACAATCTAAAAAGGCAACTTCTCTCTCAAACGCTCTTGAAGAGGAAAAGGATAACTTGGTCAAGATAAATGTTTCCCTTCGAGAGAAGAACGAGCATTTCGAGAAGGAGCACATCAAATTGGTGGATAAAGCTAATTACTTCTTGAAGCTCTACTCCGAGGCTCAACAAGAAAAATTGGAGATGACGAAGACCATACTCCAACTTAAGGAAGATTTGAAGCGATTCTCTTCTGGAAGGAGCAAGTTGGACAAGTTGCTTGGTCTCGGTCAAACGAATCGGTTGGGTCTTGGATACACTCGAACCAGCAAGGATCCGAGTTCGAGTGGAACGGTTTTTGTGCCCCAGTCGGTTTCTCCTCCTCCGACGAAAATCACTGCATCCAACGTTAACAAGCCTACCTCATCTACTTCGGGTTCAACATGCACAAAGGTATGTTTTCGTTGTGGTTTTGCAGGGCACATTAGACGAAATTGCAAGAATGGAGCCAAGCGATCAAATCAAGCGCCTCTTGCAACAACTACCATCAAGAACAAAGACCGGAATTCAAGAAGAAATCAATCAAAGGTCAAGAACAATGGTAGTACACCCCACAAGACGACGTCATCATGGATTCTAAAGAAAAGTGATCAACCGAACAAGACGCGTTCACCAAGGAGATCAATGTCACGATCATTGCCGACGTATTCCAAAACTCGTAAGGTTTGGGTGCGCAAAGGTAAAATTTTCCCTTGTCTTGTCATTCACACATCACTATATGCATATGACAATTCGTCTTGGTATCTGGATAGTGGTTGCTTATGCTACATGACCGGAGATAAAAATATTTTTCAAACCCTTGAGAAAACCTCCGGAGGACATATAGTTTTTGGAGATGGATGATCTTAAAAAATAGTTGGCAAAGGAACAATTGTTATTCCAGATGGCCTGGCTTTGAATAATATTTTATTTGTTGAAGGCCTTAAGACTAACCTCATAAGCGTTAGCCAACTGTGTGATGATAGTTTTTCAGTTAATTTTTCTTCTGTAGAATGTCTTGTAACTGATGAAAACCATTCATTTATTTTGAAACAAGTCAAAATTGTAACCTAGTGTCACTTGATAATAAAACACTTTGGCATAAAAGACTAGGTCACATTAACTTTAAGGAACTATCTAGAATATCTAACAAAGACATAGTTAGAGGTGTTCCTAAATTGAACTTCAAAGAAAACCTTGTGTGTGGTGGTTGTCAAAAGGGAAAACAAACTAGATCCACTCACAAGAATTTGAACCATGTAGGAACAAAACGCCCATTAGAATTATTGCATATGGATTTAATGGGGCCAACTCGTCAACCTAGTTTGGGTGGAAAATGGTATATTTTTCTTTTGGTTGATGATTTCTCTAGATATTCTTGGGTAGCATTTTTAAAAGAGAAAGCGGATACTTTTGACTCTTTTCATGATATATGTCATCGTATTATGATTGAGAAAAATGAAAAGATTGTCCGTGTTCGCAGTGATAGAGGTGGAGAATTCATCAATTCAAAATTCATTGATTTTTGCTCTTCAAACGGCATAAAACATGAATTCTCTGCACCTTATACACCGCAGCAAAACGGTGTAGTCGAGCGCAAAAATAGAGTTGTTCAAGAGATGGCGCGTGTTATGCTTCATAGCCGGAAACTCCCTTATATTTTTGGGCTGAAGCAATCAACACCGCTGTCTATGTGATCGATCGCATCTATTTGCGCCCGGGTACTTTGAATACCCCATATGAGCTATGGTTTAGTAGAAAACCTAATATCAAGTATTTTCGTATCTTCGGGAGTCGCTGTTACATTTTACGCGATCGAGAAAATCTTGGAAAATTCGACTCTCGAAGTGATGAAGGAATTTTTATGGGTTATTCTACAAACAGTAGAGCATATCGAGTATACAATCTTGAATCGAAGACAATGATTGAATCAATTAATGTTAAAGTAGATGAAGCTTCTCATTTGTCTTCTTATAAATCTACCCTTGATATGTCTCTTAATGATGAATCTCCTGCTAATGATATTACATCTTTGCATGATAAGTCTTTTGAAAATTGTGATGCATCTCATGGTTCTTCTAGTTCATCTAATGTGCAGGAATCATCGCAATTACTCCCGAGTACTCCGTTACCTCAAACGCTTCGAATATCCAAGGACCATCCGGAATCAAACATCATTGGAGATCCTCAAGAAGGAGTAAGAACTCGGAGACAATTGGAATGTGGAGTCGCATGCTACGTCTCCATGGTAGAACCAAGGAATATTGATGAAGCTCTTCAGGATGACTACTGGATAGAAGCAATGCAAGAAGAGCTCCATCAATTTGAAAGGAACAAAGTCTGGGAATTAATGAAGCCCCCGAAGCAACAGCATATAATCGGTACAAAATGAATTTTCAAGAACAAGAAAAATAAAGAAGGTACCGTGATTCGGAACAAAGCACGATTAGTTGCTCACGGCTATTCACAAGTTGAAGGTATAGACTTTGATGAAACTTTCGCCCCGGTAGCCCGTCTCGAGTCAATTCGTATCCTATTTGCTATCGCTTGCCATTTTAAAATAAAACTTTTTCAAATGGACGTTAAGAGCGCGTTTTTAAATGGTTTTCTAAATGAAGAAGTTTATGTTGCTCAACCGAAAGGTTTTATTGATCATAAACTTCCAAACCATGTTTTTCGATTGAAAAAGGCTCTTTACGGTCTAAAACAAGCACCGCGAGCATGGTACGAAAGACTGACAAAGCACCTTTTGGAAAAGGGCTATACTCGAGGGGGAGCCGATCGGACATTATTTGTGAAGCACTTTCAAGATAACTTCATTGTAGCACAAATCTATGTGGACGACATTGTGTTTGGTGCTACAAGGAATAATGATGCTTCAAAATTCGCCGAAACAATGGAAAGCGAATTTGAGATGTCCATGATGGGCGAGTTGACATATTTTCTTGGATTGCAAGTTAAGCAAACTGAAGAGGGCATTCATTTGTGTCAATCCAAGTATGCGAAGGAGTTGGTCAAGAAATTTGGATTAGAAGATTCTAAAGACTTTCCGACTCCCATGGGAACTAGCAATAAGGGACTTGGATGTGAATCTCACGAAGAAAAAGTAGACGAGAAACTTTACCGAAGCATGATTGGAAGTCTACTTTACCTTACGGCTAGTCGCCCGGACATTGCCTTCAGTGTTGGGATTTGTGCGAGATATCAATCAGCACCGAAGGAAATTCACCTGAAAGCGGTGAAACGGATCATCCGGTACATCAAAGGTACGTTAAATTTCGGAATTTGGTATCCTATGGGCACATCTCTTGATATAATAGGATATTCGGATGCCGATTGGGCTGGATCAGTGGATGATCGAAAGAGCACGAGTGGTGCATGCTTTTACCTTGGCCATTGTCTTGTTGCATGGCATAGTAAGAAGCAAAACTGCATTGCTCTCTCGACTGCCGAAGCGGAATACATTTCAGCGGGAAGTTGTGCAACTCAATTGATTTGGATGAAGAGTGTATTGAGTGACTTCCGCATTCCGGCGACTTCGGTAACAATACTTTGTGACAACACTAGTGCCATTAATATTTCAAAAAATCCTGTGTTGCACTCAAGAACAAAACACATTGAACTTAGATATCATTTTCTTAGAGAGCTAGTTGAATCAAGTACTTTACAAATTTCTTATGTTTCAACTGAAGATCAATTAGCCGATATTTTGATAAAACCTTTGGATCAAAAATGTTTTATTCATTTACGAAAAGCAATTGGTATGCTTTCTTTGAAATAACCATGTTTTTGAACCATTGCTTAAGTTAGGTTTTGGTTTGTGTTCTTTTGTGTTTGTATATAGAACATTAACTGAGCATTTGTTAAATTGACTTTAATTGCATCTTTTCATATTTTGAGAAATCTATTATGTTTTGAATATCATTATAATACATTTGATGCAATGATCATTTATATCAATTATTTCATCTTTAATTGATCAAAGTCAATTCCTCTCTCAATGATCTCTTGTTATAGTTCTTATCTTATTTGATAATTGAGTTAAGTATGAACATGAGATCAATAGTTGGTTGAGTACTTAATATTTTACATAATTGATAGCCAATTGAGGGGGAGCATTATTTAAAGTTTCATGCTCAAAAGATGTGGAAAGAGTTACATCCCTAGTGGAGTGTGAAAACTACCACCACATGGAGGAAAGAGCTACCACCTCGGTCGTCCGAATACTGTGTGCAGCTATCACATGTTTACCAAGCATGATGATTTCTTGTTTATTAAATAAAATGCTTTTTGGAATACTTGACTTTGTCGAATTCCAAGATTGGTATAAGGTAGGATTTCAAATTGAAAGATGCTCAAAAAGCCACTTTTCTATATATGACTAGATACATTATCTAATTTATTTGGGATGTCAAACATCTATCGATCTTTGTGTCTTTATTTTCTTTATTCAATTGATGATTTGATAAACACGTTACTCATTAGATTGTGATTGATGTTTTGAACTTGCTCAAACTTTTATAAATTTTCGTTTCATTATTTGATTATTAATGATAGATTTAGCATAATCTATTTCTTTTTATGTGAAACGATACTTTTTGTTTAAAGTTGATATGCAAAAATACTTACAAATTTTTTCTGGATTTTCTGGAATTTTTACAAATTTTTCTGGAGAGAAAGTTGCAGGCAGTCCGGACTGGATGGACTTCGTCCGAATCCCGAACGATAGGATTTCCTGCGCGAAGCCGATCCGGACTGAACTCCAACCTGATCCGGACGGCGGCTAGGTTTTAATAGAAACGAAGAATCTTTTGATTTCTATTCTCTTCTAAACTCTTGATTTTCGCTTCCTAGAGTTTCCCTCTCTACAATCAAGAAGGTTTGGATCTTCTGCAATCTATTTTCACCCGATTCAAGTAAGTTCTTTTGATCAAAACCTTTGTTTTTCACTGTTTTGCTATTGTTCTTCAAAACGTGAGTGGATTTCATGCTATGAGTTCGTTTTTAAATGGTTTTTGGTCAAATTTCTTTTGAAATAAGAACTCTGGATACATTAGTTTTGTTTCTATGCCTTGTATTCATTTGATTAACGAATTTTTAAGCTTCGATTCTAAAAATTCGGTTTTAGGGCAAAATTCAGGAATTTTCAAAAATCATGTGATTGATCTATTTTTAAATTTTTTTTACAAAACTAACTTGATTCCTAGTCTCTATACATGATAATGATTGTTCGGATATGGTTATTCAAATTTTTGAAATTAAACATTTTTTTTCCATGTTGTTGAGTTCTTGCTCACAGGTGACTTCTTTTTAAAACTCTCAACCAAGATGGTGTTTGGTTGGATAATTGTGCTTGTTGTCGCAATGGTCGGCACACGAGCAACGAATAAGCTCAAAAGGACAAGGAAAACACAGGAAGAATGGGAGTATATTTCAGTGGATGAATCGGAGACTGAATCGGAGGACTGGGATAAAGTCTTTGAAGAGACAGCAGCATTGGCTGCAGCAGCATCGAAGGGGAAAGCCCCTGCTTCAACAAAGGCGAAGACTCCGCCTACTGCGGCTGAGAAGGGGAAAGCCCCTGCTTCAACAAAGGCGAAGACTCTGCCTACTGCTGCCGAGAAAGGGAAAGCTCCCATGCAACCGACATCCATGTCCATGAAAAGGAAGAGTGTTGGAAGGAAGAGGGGTAGATCTCGTGGAATTGAGATCGAAGAGCCACTTGCAAGTGAGCCACCTCCACAGAATTTTGTTCACATTAGCACAGAAAGGATGAAAGATTTTGAGAAACGAGAATGTATTGGTGAGAGACATGTAAATGTCGCAGCTCTCAGGGAACGCTCTGTAGCGTTTGGAACCCTGTTTGATCAAGCCGGACTTGCACAAATCTGTAAATTTTTTGAAACTTCAGGATATTGTCTTCATCTTGTGAGGACTTTTTACTTGTGTGCTATGCAGCTTCAAGATCATGAGGATGGACCCAAAGAATTTGTCACAATGGTCCGGAATGTCAAGCTCAAGATCACGCCCCAATTAATTGGTGAAGTGCTGGGAATGAATGCCCAAGTTGAAGGGATTCATTATTTGAAAGGTCAGGCCACGACTAATCAATCATGGAGAACGGTTGTTGATGGAATTTGCTTACCTGATACCCGGTCAGCGGGAAATTCGGTTCTTTCAAAAGAACTTCGACCGGAGTATAGATATTTGAACTTGATTGTTTGCTACAACATCTTACCAAATATGCAAACCAAGGTTCTCCGTTAGGATAGAATGTTGTTTCTATATCTCCTTGGACACCCTACAGCTTTGTTGGGATCAAATTTCAACATTCCTTATATTATCTGGTCAAGGATGGCGAGATATGTGGAAAATGCGCATCCTACCGAGCAACTTCCATTCCCATTGATTATAATGCGGATTTTGAGAAAGTTTGATGTCGACATTCGTTCATCAACTTACATGCATAGTCTGGGAACGATCAATCATACTACCATTGTGAAGTCACTCTAAAGTAAACCAGATGAGAGCCCAACCCCTCCTCGAAGCAAGAGGCCATCAGCTTCAGCACCAGCAACACAAGCAGCAACAACAACAGTAGCAACAGCAAAAGCAGCAACTTCTACTTCAGAGGATGACGCCTCTGTAATGTCAATTTACCGCGAACAACAACGTCTTTCGTCGGAACAATAGCGCATGTCAAACGAAATCTCTAAGATCTCTATAGACATGGATCATATTTCTACCACCCAAGGTGACTTGAAAAGGAAATACAAATCTCTTGCCAAATTGGTGAAGAAGATTTTCAACAAACTGGGTTGTAGCAGCTCTGACGACAACGACTCCGATTGTTTTTTTTTTTTTTTTTTTTTTTTTTTTTTGTTGTTGTTGTTGTTCTAATGTTTTCTCTTGCAGGTTTTTAGTTTCTTTTCTTCATCTTTAAGAACTTTGCTTTACCCTTTTTCTTTTAGCTTTGGCTAATTTTTGTGACAAAAAGGGGGAGAGACATAGTAGACATTGAACTTGAAAGTTTGGAGAAACTTGATGAACATTGAACTTTGAAGGTAAGTTGAAGGTAAGTTGGATGCATGCCACTACTAACTATTTGAGCATGTAATATTACTAACAAGTTGCTTGATAACTGACATATTTTTAACTTATTAATTGACATGACATCTAAATTTTAATGATTAGGGATATGCGAATATTTGTTTGCTAAATTTTCATACATATCTGATAATTAATGTCATGGTGAGTATAAACTCTATCTCTCTGATTGTTTATTGAATATTTAAATTCTTGAGATATCTAATGATTTCTTTTGTCAAGAATTATTTCTTTTGCAGAGAGTACAAAAGTCTAAGTCTAGAGTCTGTTTTAGGAGTTTATCTCTTGTATTCATTTTTATTTGGATCATTCATGTAAATTTTTGTTGTATGGTGATAGCAACAAAAATATCTTTTTGAATTTTTTTAAGTGGATTTTTATTTTGTCACGAAACCACCAAAGGGGAAAATTATTAAGAATTTTGTTTTGGCGTATTTCGTGAAGTGGTATAAGTCTTGAAGATTGAAGATGGAGAATTGTGGATCAATTACACCAATCTCAAGAAGAATGGATTCGGAATGATCAGGTACGTTTACCTAAATAATTTTGGTGATCCGAATACATTTGTGTAGTTTAGAAATACTTGGATAAGTTTTCATTGCATAAAAATAAAAAACCGGACAAGTTGGATGTTTAGGATCCGGATCAGACCATTCCAGTCCGGACCCCGAACATAGTTTAGTTCATGCGGAATTCTAGTCCGGACCTCCCCTGTTTTAGTCTGGACCCCGAACTATGTGTTTGCTGAAATTGCATGAACAGTCCGGATGAGGATTACGTATCCGAAAGCGTGAAAGCTTGAACTGCATTCTCTCCATCAAGGAAGGAAAGTCGAATCGCAAGGGTACGAAACTACGCTATTCAAAGCAATCCACCCAATCTCGCTGGTAAGGAAAAACTACCAGCTTCTTCTCTAAAGGCTGGTTAAGTTAAAAAACCCTTCCTTTTCTATATCCTCTTCCTATTCTAGATGGGATACTATCTCCTCTTCTTCTTTTGATTCTTTCTGTTTCTGTTCACTTGAGAGCAAAGAGAATAGAAAGACGGGACAGTCCGGACCCCAAATTGTTTTTTTAGAAAAATTGCTGAAAAAACACGACAGTCCGAATCAGCCAAATCCAGTCCGAACTGCCGTGCGGAAAAAATTCTGTTAAGTAAGTTTTTGATGCTTATCTCTTTCTAAAGGTTTCTAACCTATAAATAAACCTTAATTCCATCTTTTAAAAATAGACAATTAATCGAAAAATCGATCGGAAAAAATAATAGAAAAATCCACAAATATAGAGAAGAAAGAAAAACACAATTAAATTCATGTTTCTTCATCTATATTATTCAATTTGATTCCAGGGTTTCCAAACTCCTATTTTTCGTAGAATCAAATTGAAGAATACTTAGATGATATTTCCTTATATATCTTTGATCTAAGTATTCGGAGGATCATCACCAAACAAAAACAACGATTTTACTAAGAATCAGCGCGAGAATTTGCGTGGCCTTATGGATTCAAGGTGCTACCGCTCTCGTGGATTCGGAAAAAGGCAATACCACCCGGCCATTCGGGTGCTGCCACGTGGCCCGACAGGGAGCAGCGGAGCGGGTGGCGCCCGCCAATCGCCGGGCGCCACGTGGCGCCCCGCGTACGGTGGCCACCTGCCTCGACCTGCCCCCACCTGCCCTACCTGCTTCGCCTGATGCGTGGACCGCGCGTTCCAGAGCCGGCCACTCACAGGCCGCCACGTGGCCCGCCCCGGTCCATGTACCAACCCGCTCGACGCTGTGGACCGCGCTGCGTGAGCTCGCGAATCCGAAGCTGCCACATGTCCCCCGCGCCCGATCCATGCACCCACGCCTTCTATGTGGACCACACCGCATGCGCCAGCCAATCAGCGGCCGCCACGTGGCATCCAGCCGGTCCACAGCTTCCCCCATGCACCAGAATGCGCAGAAAACTTCCGGGAGTCCGTTTTTGGGCATCCGTCCTCCGAAAAAGGCAAGTAGATAGTCGATTTTCGACGTTTTTCTGTGTTGAATCCAAATATGACCTCGGATTAGCCTGTAACCCTTTCTAAATTCCAACAAAAACAGCCAGAAGATAGGCTCAATCTAGAGGCCTCATAGAGTCCGTCCAACGCGTCCATTTGACGCGTTGCGGGTCCGACACACCAATAATAGGTGTTCCACATCGTGGGTCATAGGGAAAGCTACACGGGAATCGGGGCTACTACATCCTCCCCCTCTAAAAGAAAGTTTCGTCTCCGACACTAAAACACACCACAAACACAAAACCAATTTGACAAAATCTACCCGAAGTTCGTCAACACAACCAAACAAGAAAGTAAAGGCCCACCATCAGGAACGTCATCAACTCCAACTCCCTATTTAGAAAACTGCTGAAAATAGCGAAAAAATCAAAAATTTTGAAAGGCCGGTGCCTTCGCCCCAATCAAACAAGAATAGGTTCGGGCACTGTCTCCATTTCCAGAGTAGCCTTTCGAAGTCTTCGCCCCGTTCGTAAGTTCCAGCGTAAAGGCGAGAAAAAGGAAGAGAAGTGTTGAAGCCGTCCCTGCTGTGGCGACAAATCAAAAGCTACGACCTAACCAAGACCTCTAAGGACAAACCCTCTAGTCCTAATCTTCACATCTACTCCTGAGGTGGCGTCTGTCCAATGCTGCTGAAGCCAACGCTGTAGGAAGGGTACTTCGGCAACCCATGGAAATAAACTCCTATCCAATTTGCGGAAGGTCATTGTTCTCATTCCACAATCAGTCGTTGCATGATATCGCGCCAATCGGTCCATCCCATGCGCTCAATCAGAGTTTAGGAGCTGTCACCAACCGTCGTACCTGCCGGTATAATCCCAAGTCTCAACTGTATAGCTCATGCTCCACAATCCTCCTCTACTCGCAGGATACCCAACAAGAATCTAACCGCTAATGCATGTAGTGATAAACCTATCTCTTATCCATGCAGAGATGCAAATGTGCAAATGCTCTACTAACATATGCAGGAAAAAACGGCAGTACAGAAATTTTCAAGCTCAGTTGGCTGCAAATAAAATCATACCTGCGACAACACGATCCGCTGCCGGGGTGCCCTCCACCTGGGCCGCATAAACCTGTCCACTGGGTGCTGAAGGTCATCGCCCTGTCTGTCTCGAAGTCGTGGTCCAATCTGTCTGGCGGTACACCGGAGGGGAGTCCGCCTCCTGCATAGGTAAGGGGGGTGCTGTAGCGATAGGCCGCACTGACAAAATGGCTCGGGGGCAAGCTGCTCGGAAATGTCCTAACTCTCCACATAGGAAGCACCGTCCCTGTCTCTAGTCACATTGCGACGGTGGATGGGGCCCGCCACAGATAACGCACCGCTCCTATCGTTGATGCCGATACTGTTGCTAAGACTGCTGTCGCTGCTGTGATGATCCGGACTTCCGCATGGACTTTTGCAACGTTAACAGTGACTGTATGAAGCTTACTTGGTGTAACAGGGCTAGTAGTGTCGAAATTGGACCTCAAAAATGGACTCGGTGTGAAAATCGGATCAAGTGGGCTTTTCAGGGGGCTTTCGGCAAAATTTTGGATGAGAATTTGGCAAAACGGACAGCGGATTTGGACTCAGCACGCGAAAACGATCCAAATGGGCTATTTACTTATTTCGGCGCCAAAATCACTGTTCACGCCGAAACAGTAACTCCGGCAGCCGGAAACACTGTTCCGGCAACCGGCGGTGAGCGGCGAGCGGCGGAGCACGGCGGCGCGCAGCGGCGCAGTGGCGGAGCAGGGCCGCGGGCAGCGCGGGCAGGCGCGCAGGCGGGATGGTCCACGGGCGAGGCGTGCACCGGGAGCACGGAAGGTGGAGCATGCCACGTGGCACCTCCTGATTGGTTGGGTTTCGTCAATTGTGGCGGCGGGGCGGCGACACGTGGCAGCACCTTATTGGCCGACAAGATCCGGAAGACCCGGCGAGGGGACCGGGCGCGTGCTCCCCCGGGTGACACGTGGCGATTCCCGAATGGCCTTGCATGGCTGTTTCGTATTTTGGAGAAACGTGGCGCGTCCTGGTTGGTCAGTTTTGGTGTTTCCTGTTTTGTGCCCGGATTTGGTGTGGAGCCGAAGGAGTTTTGGCCCATTATTTAAGCCACATCTCTCTCTCTCTTTGCCATTTTCGAATTATAGTGAGAGAAAGTGAGCTTGTGGTCTATACAAAAATTGTTCCCCTCTCTGTTCTCTCTCTCCCCGAGAAGTTTCAGAATTTTTGGAGTTGCCGACAATGAGTTATCTGCGACGCAGCGTGCTTCGACGTTTCCCCATTTTCGGTCCGTTTGCGTCGCAGTTCAGTCGGAAAATTCCTGTGCTCTAACCGGGTGAAATTTTTCAGTGATTTCTACGGCAGCGCGTTCCTAAGAGGTAAGGCTTCGATTTTTGTGTTGATCACTTCACTCCATTTCGCACTTTTGGCATGGTTCCCAAGGCACCTTTGACCCCCCTTTTTGCTGTGGTATTTTCTGGACAGCATCGACTTCTCCGATTTATATCTTGGGCTAGGAGCATCGGATCAAGGCATATAAGTAGTCAATTTTGATCTACTCGTCGCAAGGAACACAACCGTATTTTTTATGGATTTTTCGGAGCGCTGTACAGAGGTGAAAAACTCCTCTTTTTTCGTGCTGTTTGGAAAACAGCCAAATACTGTATTTTTGGGATTTGTATTTACACCGGGTGCGTTATTCTGTATAGTTGTGCACTGTTTTCGGTGAGTTGCGAGATTAGAAAACTGTGGACAGCGAGGAGGCTATTTGGGTGTGGATTTCGCTTTTCGAGGTGGGTGGTTGTTACTTACCTCATTTTTGACTTGCTCACTAGGATTATTAGAACTCTCCTAAATTAAATGTGACAATTGATACTCTATTTGAGAACCATACATGTCCAGATTATATGATAGCTTATTTATGTTAAATTGGGACACTGTTGTGGGGACAAATGCTATATCATAATCTCTCATGCAAATGACTTATTATGTCGGTACAGTAAGATCAATTTTTTTAAAATAAATATCTGACACTTTTCTACAGCTTTTAAAATAGGACAATTGCATGCTTGCTTGGACATCTAGTTAGGCCACTATTTATTGCTACACTATTATACTGGGACTTGACTTAGGAGAAACCACGTTTTGTTATTCTCCTTGCATTCAGATGCTTATTGCTCAAATTTGAGCAGGGGTTTGGGATAGTGTAGTCGGGACTGTACTAGATTGTGGGCTTGTGGGGTATTGCGGTGACCGCGGACGGTAGGCGGTCGACCGGATGTTTATTCTTGCATCAGATTGGGATTAAGTCTGGCATAGTTTGCATCAGCTGGGGATTGGGTTTTCTTTAGTGGACGGAGTTTCCCACTTTGATCATAGTCGTGATCCAGACCTGCTATATTGTGATACTTGTAAGACATTGGTTACTTCACTCGTGTGGGTCGCTCCCCTCGAGTGCCACTCCGGAGTAGGCGATTGACATATTGGCCAGTGAGTGCCAGACAATGAGTATCGATCAGTGAGTACCGATTAGTCAGCAGATACTTGAGTGCCAGACAGTGAGCATCGGTAAGTGAGTACCGATTAGTCAGCAGATACTTGAGACAGATGAGCAGGCAGTGCCAGTGATTACTGGCCCATTGATTGGGTTTATTCAGGCAGTTGACCTCATAGTTGCATTCATACTATTACCTTTTGGCACTGCATTGAGAGGTATAGTAGTGGTAGTTTTCCTATTTCAGTATCTTATTTACCTTACCACTTCGCCTTTTTCCTTCGCCTCTAGTAGTCCTAGTGGGTGCGTCAGAGTTGAGGTTTTACCCACTAGGAGAGGCTACTGGTTTATCTAGTAGTTCTCACCCTTATTGCTGTTTTCTGTCTCTTTCCCTTTGTTTTGCAGAGTCGTCTGCGGGAGCTGCTAGGCCATCGGCAGCTGATCGAGGTAAGGGGATCGCTGAGTAGATAGATCTCCTGTGAGACTGAGAGTTGTTGTTACCCTTCATTCAGACTGTGGTATTTTTTTTTTTTTTATTTTGGGTCTGGCTTTAGCCAGCTGGTTGTACTATTTTGGTGAGCTGGGAGATTATTGTATTTATTACAGATTTATTTTTAGTTCTAGTCTGAGATACTATGTGGTTCTTCTATTTCAGCTCTGTATTATGCTCCTTTATTGTTTATATTATATCTGAGCAGGTTACCAGCGCTTCGTGTACGCGGAAAATTCTGTGTGCACGACGGATCTGTTGGTGAGCCCGGGTTCCGTTTACACCCGGGGCATGACAGCTGCTGATACTGCGGCTGCTGCGGGGGTCCACCAGATCTCTGGCGCCTCTGAAACCCACGATCCTCAGGGTGAAATCGTGGAGGTCTCGGAGGTCCCTGCCGACTCGTCTGTCCTTCATCAACATGTGCTGGGCGCTTCACCCCCAAAATCACTACGGGAGCTAGAGCCACCCCGTCCATCACGGCCTCCCCGCGCTCTACATAAAGTGCCTGCTCAATCAAGTCATTCAACGTTTGCAGTCTGCGCGAACGGACGAACTGATAAATGTCTCGGCGCAACCCTCACTCGAACATGTAGATCCGATGCGCCTCGTCCCTGGCCCCGTGCGGTACACTGGCCAATAGCTGGTTGAAGTCTGCGATGTACGCCTACACGGTACGGTCTCCCTGTCAGAGATTCTTCAACTTCTCCTCCAACCTTTGCCTAACACTCTCCGGGAAGAAGGCTCCAAGAAGTAAACTACGAAACTCCGCCCAAGTAAGAAGCTGAGTCCCAGGTGGACCAACAGGTCGAACACGCTGCCACCAGGCCTCGGCGTTGTGCTCCAAGAAGTTCGTCGCCAACAGAACCTGAAACCGCTCCTCGATAAACAAACTCTCAAAATGTTGCTCCATCGTCGTGATCCACGACTTTGCCTCCCACGGCTCCAAACTCTGCCCAGAGAAACGAGGCGGGTCAAACTGGCGAAATCTCATCAAACAATCTACCACCTCTCGCTGCTCTGCAGGGGTCAACTATCCTGCCATCCCGGACGACTATCTGCTGGTAACCGGCGCAACAGGGGCTGCCGGTGTCACTGGTACAATAGGAGGTGCCACGGCTGGGGAAGAAGGTGCAGGAAAACACTCAGGGGGTGCTGTGATAGGCTGCGCCCTCTGCTCAAACATGCGCATCATTCGGTCCAGGACCTCCTCCCGACGTCGGACAACCTCCGACAACTGAGCAATATGAGCCTGAAGCTCCTGTACCTTACTCTGCTGACCCTATGCTAACTCTTCCTGCTCAAACTCATCGGAGGAGGAAGGATGAGAACGCGTCCGCATCCTGCGTCGGGGAGGTATCGTGCTCACCTGCAACAACATTCAAACATCAGGACAGAACCAAAACAACACTCGACCCAATCTAGCGAAAGTCAAAGACATGTCCCCCTACCTATAGCACTATGTTGTGTGCAGCCAACATAGTCGCCACCGAGAGAAGACATGTCAATCACTCAACCCATCCCTTGGGAGAGCTAAGAAACTCAATAAGGACTCTCGCTAAAAGTCACGACTCTCACGTAATCATCCTACGGTCCAACCACAAGCCTAGGGTTTCTAAGTCCAAAATGACTTACAACCTAGGCTCTGATACCACTCTAATCTGTCACGCCCTGGGATCGAAACTGCGACCCGGGCCCGCCAACAGATCCGCCGCCCATACGGGAAGCCCCGTATAGACGAAGCGTCTAACCTGCAAAAGAAGGATACTATAGCTATATAGATATCAGAGCTGAAAAGTAAACTACTGAAATAAATATGTACAACTCCTCAAATAGTACATCCCAGGTCCTCATAATACATAAGTCTCTCCAAAAACTAAACTCTCAAAAGTAAAAAATACATGATACATCCCAAAATCATTGATAGTACTAGTACATCACCAAAAGGGTACATCTACTCTCACTGGAAGAAGACTGGTAGTGATCGAGCTCGCGACTCCTTTACCTCGATCAGCAGGATCAGCAACTAGAGCAACAGAAACTAGAGTAGAGGTCCATGGGGAAAAGTCACCACGGCGGGTGTGAGAACTACATCCCACAGTAGTTCTCAGTGGGTACCGCCAACAAGCCCGACGGTCTGCCCACTAAGTCTACTTGAGGCATAAAGTAAAAAATGTAATACTGAAAGGAAAAGAGCTGGAAAATAACTCTACAACTACTATACCTCTGTCTAAATGCTCAAGGAGTGATACAGATGGAAACATGATGCACCTACTATCTCTCAAATACAATCATCCAATCTACACTAACTGCCACATAGGGTCCAGTCAAACCTGCGCCCACCTACGGTCGTTACATCTAAGGGGGACCGGACTTACGTAGGGCGTCCGTGACTGCCAAAACTGGCCTAGCTAGAGGGACTGCATCGACAAGTCGCGATAGCAAAATAACAGGCTCAACTCAGGAGTGGCACTCGAGGGGTGCGACCCCACCGAGGAAAGTATTCGCGCATCTCTGTCGAGCTCAATATGGTTCATGCAGGCTATAGTCCAATCCACGATCAGCAAGATCGATAGTACCCAAATCACCTCTCTAACTCACTAACAGGAACCACTCAAGCAGTTGGGACCGCTATCAACCCAACGGCTCCCCAAATAGGAATATCAACTCAACAAGCAAACTCACTAGCTGGGTATACTCCACAGCCGACCACAAAAAAGCGTCCGAGAACCCCGAAAGACTAGATCCTACAACCCAAATTAAACAAGAACAGGCTCTAGGCATAGCCTCTCGTTGTTCTCGACCCAAAGAAAAAGGCATCCCTTAGAACCCTGACCACTCGAATCCTCTCGAGTGGGAAAGTTTACAGGAAAAATGTGACATTTATTACTGAAAACTACTTTTCATCCATCCCACGCGGGTTGAGGACTAAAAGTAGTTCCTTTTTGAAAAACCATCTTGTTTTGAAAAATACCTATCTTTAATGATTTTTAGTTCTTTTATGAAAAACAGTTGGAAAATAAGTTTTTATACCCAAACCCCGAAGGGCTAATGCCTTCGTCCAATCAGACAAGAACAGACTCCGGGGACCCTTCGATGTTTGGAAGAAAACATTGGTTGACTAAAATAATGTGTGTTTTCAAAAAGATTCTGAGTTCAAGGTCCTGCTATCACTAGTATACTACTGCCACTAACACAGTGGTGACACATAAAACAGAGAAACAAGACATCCCGGGACCACCGTTCTCCCAAACGGCTCCCGCCACAAATAAAAGACCAGCTACATCTACCAGACTCCACTTTGCTCCTAAGCACGAGTGTAACATGCATCCCACACTAAGAGAAATCCCGACCACTCGGCCCACTATCCGGGCGAAGATAACACTATGCCCAGGAATAGAGTGAGAAGTGTGGATGTCTAAAGCATAAATAAACCTAGCCCAAGTAAGGGTTTTCTACTGGTCTGGTTATACATGCAACATATGATGGGGTGCTAGGTCAAGTTCCAAAGATAACATTAATTTAACATATTTAGGGAGCAATAAAACAACACTGATCAGCATAGCAACACAAGGAGTATCAATTTTCTCTTTCTAGCATGCTTCCTAGTACATCTCAAAATGTCACGCCCCATGGTCGAAACTGCGACCCGGGCTCGCCAACAGATCCGCCACCTATGCAAACTCCCGCATAGGCGAAGCGTCTAACCTGCAAAAGATAGTACTATAGCTACGCAAATATCAGAGCGAAAATAAAATGCTGTAAAATAAAAATCCAATCACTGTACAACACGAAATAAAGTATAACATCCATTTCCTCAAATACAGATTATCATATTACAATGTCCTCAGTACAGCATCTCTCAACTAAAAAAGGGAGATAAACTAAAACTATAGTACATCAGTCTCTACATCAGTCTCTCCAAATACAAAAGATCCCTCTCCAAAGTAAACAGTACAAGGAATCTCCAACCTGGGGATACAGCTACACTCCTCGGGCGGTAAGGATCTAGCTCGTGACTCCCTCGCATTGAACAACGACCGAAAGATCAGCAACTCCCGCAGAAGACTCTGCAAAATAGGAGGAAGAAAAGAGGGAAACAACAATAGGGGTGAGAACCACTAGTAAACCAGTAGCCTCCCCCTGTGGGTAAAGCCTCAAACTCCGGCGTACCCACTAAGTCTACCAGAGGCACGAAAAGGAATAAGTGGTAAAGCTGTAAACAGAACTGCTGAATAAAAGGAAACCACTACTAGTATGCCTCTAAATGCAATACCGAAAGAAATGACTGTATGAATGCATCAGGAAACAATATCTGACCAAATAAATCCAATCTAGCCACCAGTAAAACTGGTACTGCCTGCTCTGCTGTCGAACTCAAGAACTCAGTAGGGGACCAGCACACAAGGCTCAAAATCCCAATCAGATGGACCGGTACCCATTACGGTCTAAAGCCTACTCCGGAGTGGCACTCGAGGGGAGCGACCCACACGAGTAAAGTAACCCTGTCACACATATCTCAATATAGCAGGACTGGATCAAGACTATGATCAAAGTGGGAAACTCCGTCCACTAATGAAACCCCGATCTGATGCAATAGTACTCAATAAGTGGGGAAACACCATCCACTAGAGAAATCTGATACCCAATCTGATGCAATAGTACTCAATAAGTGGGAAACTCCATCCACTAGAGAAATCTGATACCCAATCTGATGCATAAGTAAACATCCGGCCAACCGCCCAATGTCCGCGGTCGCCGCAACACCCCACAAGACCCAAAATCTGATAAAGTAATCAACATCTGGCTAACCGCCTAATGTCCACGGTTACCACAATAACCCACAATCCACAATCGGATAAAATAATCAATATCCGGTCAACCGCCTACTGTCCGCGGTTGCCGCAATAACCCACAAATCCAACATCAAGTACACCCTGTGTCCGACCCTAAGGTCCCGGCTACACTATCCCAAATCTCTGCTCGAACCTGAGCAACATGACTCGAAAGTCTAAATAAGAAGGAGAAAGGAAACAATCATGGTTTCTCCTAAGTCAAATCCCAATATGATAGTGTAGCAATAAATAGTGGCCTATCTAGATGTCCATACAAGCATGCAAAAGTCCTCATGCAAGATGAAAGAGAGAATATCAAATAATAGTTCCACATGTGTAACAAATAATAAATCCACATAGATATACCCATCATGCTAAAATTATCAGTCAACTACCCATGTAAATAATCACTGATCCATAATAAATCCCAAAGTGGTATCCGCACATAGATATGTCATTGTGTCCCCATAATTAGTCCATTTAACCAACTTTCATAAAATCTATGTGCTAATATGGCATGTTAATTATCACTATTAAATATGTCCCCGCAATCATGTTTCCACAACAATATGATCCCAATAATATTCCTAACATGCTATGTCCACAAAATTAATCTCAAATGATAGGCTCACATTTATATCAGTCAATCATGCATGGTAATCAATCAATATGTCCAATAGAGGGCTTCTCTAATAAACTTAGTGAGCAAATCAGAAGTTGAGGTATGCAACAACCACCCACCTCGATCACAGAGCACGCGAAGCACAGCCCAAATACGCCCTCACTTCAGGTAATCACGGCACACTGCACGGTAATCCAAACGGTGTACAATTAATCCCAAAAATGCACAAATACCCGCTGTCCAAAAATTAGTCCCAAAAATGGCTAAATTTCACCTACGAGATGAACTCGGAAAAATCCAGAAAAATAACCGCTGCGATCGTCATGTCTAGCCGATCGAAATGAGTATCGCACGTTCCGATCCGATACATGTAGATCAAGTTACAAATAAAACACCGCGGTAAGCCGCAACGCCACACAACCAAAATCATGTGGCAAACAGTCCAGGGAAAGCTTAATTATCACCTTCGAATCATCCTCAGAAAAATCCGATAAAAATATGGTCGCGTTCCTTACGACGAGTAGATCCAAATCAAGTATTTTATACGCCTTAATCCGATGCTCGAAGACCGAGATATAAAATCGACAAGCCTCTGCTGTCCAAAATCTCACAAGAGAAAAGAGGTCACGAAAACACCTCGGGAACTATGCCGAAAACTCAAAATGAGGTGAAACAATCAACATGGAAAGCGAAGCCTTACCTCTCAAGAACACGCTGCAGCGAAAATCGCCCAAAAATTCCATCGGGGTAGCCCAGGGGAGCTCTCAGACTGAACTGTGATGGAAAAGCTCACTGTAAGAGAATCATCGCAGTGCGCCGAATCGCAGATAATGCCGATGTCGAGGCCTCCAAAAATTCCGGGGATCCACCACGAGATCAAGAACATCAAGGGGAACAAATCTCATATAGAGCTCTCCCTCTCATTCCCTCTCTAAAGCTCGGAAAAATGAGAGAAAGAGGGAGAGGAGGAGGTATAAATAGGCCCATTCCAAACAATTGACTTAATGCCCACTGTGTCCCAAGATCCGGGCGCCCGAAATGTTTCGGGCGCGCACAGTGTTCCAATCTGGGCCGTTCATCCAGCGCCCGAATCCACTGGATTACTCCACGTGTCCCCGAACAGCGAACAGCGGATCCGGCCGCTCCCGTTCCGCCGCGTGGCCCGCGTGGTCAACGCGGTAGGTGGCGCCCGCCAATGGCGGGCCGCCATGTAGTGCCCGCGTGCGCCACGTCGCCGCCGTGCCCGCCACGCCAGCCGGCCGCCTGCCACGCTACCTGCCCCGCCGTACGCGCACAATGACGTGCCCAATCCCCGCGCGCCACCTGTCAGGGCCCCGCGCTCGCTGCACCCGGTGCACATACTCCGTGCACCCGACGAACCACAGACTGCCACATGTCCACCTCTTAACCAATATAAAACTGCCACATGTCCACCGTACACCCCGCGCTCTCCGGTGAACCGAGCGCGCTGCGCCCGCCAATCCGATGCTACCACGTGTCATGCTGCCCGGTCCACTGCACCAGCGCCCTACTCCGTGGACCGGGTCGCATGCGCCGGCCAATCCACGGCTGCCACGTGTCCCTCCAGCCGGTCCACGGCTCCCCCATGCACGAAAATGCACCAGAAACTTTCGGGTCTCCATTTTTGGGCGTCCGGACTCAGAAAAATACAAGTAAATAGCCATTTTTCATCGTTTTTCTGCGCTGAATCCAAATACGGTCTCCGTTTTGCCCAAAGCTCCTCCCAAAATTCGGCGGGGGTATCCAAATACACTCAAGATTCATTCAACGCACTAAGTCCATTTCTTGAGTCCGAGACACACCCAAACACTCCCATCTCCCAAGCTAGTCCTCCAGAAGCCACTGATCAACCAATAAACCCCCAATGAAGATCCGGGTTATCACACAAAATCCTGCAGGTTCCCTACTCAATAGAGTTAATGAACTGTCCATTAGTTTTGAAGACGAAGCAACCCACCTGAAGCGCGCATTAATCCAAGATCCAAAAAGGCTGAAACTGAACGGGGACAATCCTTGGATTCCCACGATTCCAACGGACCCAGAAACATCCAAAAACACCTCCTGGGTACAAAGATATAGTCCAACATTACAATCAACACAAAATTCCCAAGTGTACAATCTGCTGAAAATTCAGTCCCAAAGAAGCTTAATTATCACCTACGAGTTAAATTCCAAAAATTGCAATAAAAATATGACGGCGACGAGTAGATGTCAATCGAGTCCTTACACGTCGAAATCCGATGCTCGAGTGCAGAGATAAAAAACTAGCAATGCGCTGCTGTCTAGGAAAACTATTAGCCAAAATAGGGGTTTAAAGATGTACCGGGAACCCCAAAAAAGCTCAAATCTGGGAGGAGTGGAAAATACGAAAATCGTAGATTTACCTCTCGTGAATCCGACGTCGCAAAAATCGTCCAAAAGTTCAGTCGGAGTAGCTCTGTGGACCTCGTGGACCGAAACACGATGAAAATGGGCTACCGACGAAAGAACATCGCACTGCGCTAACTTGCCGAAGACGTCGATGCCGCGGCCTCCAAAAAATCCGAGCCTCCTTCACAAGATGCAAAAGAAGGTGAAGATCAAACTCACTTGAGGGCTCAGAGGCAAAAGAGCTCGGGAAAAGAGTCCAAGAGCCTAAGAACCCAGCTCATTTATAGGCCCCCACCAAAAGAAACAAAAAACCAAGCAATTAGGCTTTTGGGCCCTAATTTCGGGAGCCCGAAAGAGATTCGGGCGCAAACAGTGCCCAACAGTGCCCGCCCACACTGGATCCTGTCAGCGCTCGAATCTACCTGGGTGCGCCACGTGTCCCGAACACGGGACAGCAGGCGCCCGGCCATTCAGGCACTGCTACGTGGCCCGACAAGGAGCAGCAGAGTGGGTGGCGCCCGCCAATCGCCGGGCGCCACGTGGCGCCCTGCGTACGGCGGCCACCTGCCCCGACCTGCCCCGCCTGCTTCGCCTGATGCGTAGACTGCGCATTCCAGAGTCGGCCACTCACAAGCCGCCACGTGACCCGCCCCGGTCCATGCACCAACCCGCTCGATGCCGTGGACCGCGCCGTGTGAGCCCGCAAATCCGAAGCTGCCACGTGTCCCCCGCGCCCGGTCCATGCACCCGCGCCTTCTCTATGGACCGCACCACGTGTGCCGGCCAATCAGCGGCCGCCACGTGGCATCCAGCCGGTCCACAGCTTCCCCTATGCACCGAATGCGTAGAAAACTTCCGGGAGTCCTTTTTGGGCATCTAGACTCCGAAAAAGGCAAGTAAATAGCTAATTTTTGACGTTTTTTCGTACTGAATCCAAATATGACCTCGGGTTAGCCTGTAACCCTTTCTATATTCTGACAAAAATAGCCGAAAGGTAGGATTAATCCAGAGGCCTCATAGAGTCCGTCCAACGCGTCCATTTGACGCGTTGCGGGTCCGACACACCAATAATAGGTGTTCCACATCGTGGCTCAAGGGGAAAGCTACACGGGAATCAGGGCTACTACAAGCGTCACTCCACGACCGCTGGAAAAGCTCGTCAAAAAGGCTTTCAGAAAACGCTTCGAATGACACGAGGATGAAGTGTCGTTTTAGACGGCTCTCGACTACTGTAATGCGATCTACCTCGGCTGCTCCCTCTATTGGATGACGACTACGATAGGAGTTGTTAGTGAAGTAAGAGGTCGGGGCCGGAAGAGCTTGAACCAACCCGAACTGTCGGGCTGCGAAGTGAGGTGTATAGACCTCGGTGCTCAGAACCAATTTGGATCGGCTTTTAAGACCGACGTGCAGGTTTCGGGGAGTAAGGAGTGAGTACCACACAGCGGTATGCTCGGTGAGTTCCACCGACTCCGCCTGGTTGCGAATGTACTCAAATCTCTCCCAAAACCAGGAAGGTCTGTTGCTCCTGGAGGCGAAAGGAGCTCAACGACCCTTCGATCGTTTCTCCTTAGTGTAAAACACTCGAAAGTAATTGAGGGAACTACTCGAGGAAAAGGGCTCGGGACAGCCAAACAATCAGCCAAAAGAAACGAAAAGTTGAGGGAAGACCGGAGGGAACTCTGTGCGGTGAATGAGTGAAGGAAAATAAAACTGAAGGCACGGTTGCAGGAACCACAGAACGCCGCACCCCGAGCCGATCACTAGATGATTCTCGTTGTGAGGAGCTGGCTTTATCGCCTCGAATATCTCTCGATACAAAAAGGTGAGAAAGTAAGGGCCGAGGGCAAGCTTTTGGCCATCGGCTAGCGCCATGACTATGATGACCCGGATCTCCGCGAAGGTCTTGCGCAGTAAATTGTGGCTTCTGGAGGCCTATGATGTGTGTTTGAGATGGTCGCGCGCAAATCGGATCTCAGAATTGGACCCAACATGAAATTTGGATTAAAATTGCTTATCTGGATGCCTTCGACAAATTTTAGAAGCGGAATTTGGCAAAATGGACATCGGATTTGGACTCAGCGCGCGAAAACGATGAAAATAAACTATTACTTGTATTTTTTAAAGCCTGGATGCCAAAACACGGATTTCGAGGCATTTGTTATTGTTTCGGTAGGCCAGGGCAGGACTGGCGGCGGCGGAGCGGGCGTGGGCAGGCACGTGCGCCGCGACAGGCAGGCCGGTCCACGGGACTCGGCGTGCACCGGGACCAGCCAGCGGAGCAGCGAGCCAGCGGGCGGTCAACGCACGCGCGACAGCGCGCCGGGCGCGGCGCACCGTGGACCCTGCCAGGCCACGTGTCGCCCGCTCATTGGCGGGCGCAGTGACCCGGCTGCCCCGCCGTGAACCGCGAACCACGGTTTCCGCCGTGGACCGCGCTGCCACGTGGGGCGCCGCGATTGGCGGGCGCGCGTGCGCTGAGCGCGCGGGGTGCGGAGTGGGCCACGTGGCGCACTGAGGGAGATTCGAGCGCGCACAGTAATGGGCCGGCCGGATTTGGGTGCCCGAACCTTGCACCCGAATCCGGTTTCTTTTTTTGGTGGGGCTTGGGCTATAAATAGCCCATTGGTGTTCTCTTTTGAGGGCTTTTCCCGAGCCCTCTTTAGCCCATTTTCGACAAGAGTCTCCACCTTCGAGTTTTCTTCGACATTTGGGATCCCGAAGATTTTTGGAAGGCGTTCCATCTGCATTCTCCTCGACATTGCGAGCTTCGACGCGCCTTCGATACCGAGCTTTTTCGTCGATGCTTCTTTCGCGAGCTCCCCTGGGCTGACGAGAGGGAGTTTTTGGCCGATTTCTACTGAATCGGTTCCGCGAGAGGTAGATCTTCGTTTTCCGTGTTTACCGCTCCTCTCAGTTTTGGGTTTTTATTGGGGTATTCGGAGCATCTTTGAACCCCTTTCTTGTTGCTGGATTTCCTGGACAGCGGAGCTTGTCGGATTTTTATCTCTGCATTCGGTAATCGTATTTCAGCCCATGAGGACTCGATTGACATCTACGCTTCGCGAGAATCACAGCGATATTTTTTTTTTGGAATTTTTGGAGCTCATCTCGCAGGTGATATTTCACTGTTTCTTGGACAGATGTGCGACAGCGATGTTGTTTTACTAATTTTGGACTTACCGCAGTGTTTGGCTCATATCTCGGTAACCGGAAGGACTTTTTGAGTGATTTTTGGTGCGTTGGAATTGTGGAAACTTGAGAATTATCCACGTTCAGTTTGGACCTTGGATCGACTCGCACTTTCAGGTAGGTTGCTTCGTCTCCAAAACCGGTGGACGGTTCTCCAATTCTATTGAATAGAATTGCATGCATAATTACGAGAGAGTTAGGAAGCATGTTAGAGTGAGAGATGATACTTTCTTGTGTTGTTACTGAGTTCATGTCGACTAATGCTTCCTATTTGTATTAACAAATGTTATTATTGAAACTTGACCTAGCACCCTGTCATATGATGTATGTTCAACCAGACTAGTAGAAAACTCTCACTTGGGCTAGGTTTACTTATGCTTTAGACATCCACACTTTGCATTCTATCCCTGGACATAGTGTTTTCCTCGCCCACGGAGTGGGCTGAGTGGTCGGGATTTCTCTTAGTGTATGATGAATGTTATACTCGTGCTTGGGGGCTGAGTGGAGTCTGGTAGATGTAGCTAGTCTTGTACTAGTGGCGGGAGCCGTTTGGGTAAACGGTGGTCTCGGGTTGTCGAGTTCTTCGATTTATTTGTTGCCACTATGTTCGTGGTAGTGGTGTACCAGTGATAGCAAGACCTTGAATCCAAAATCTTTTTGGACACACATGATTTTAGTAAACCAATAATTTTCTTCCAAATGTCGAAGGGTCGCCGGAGTTTGTTCTTGTCTGATTGAGCGAAACATTAGCCCTTCGGGGTTTGGGAATAAAACTTCTTTTCTAACTATTTTTTCCTAAAATAGCTAAAATTCATTAAAATGGATTTCCTTAAATCAAGATGGTTTTATAAAAAGGAACTACTTTTAATCCCCACCCCGTATGGGTTCGACTGAAAATGGTTTTCATTAATAAATATCATATTTTTCTGTAAACTTCCGATAATCACTGTGATTGGGTTGATTGAGTATATTTGGTTAGAGTCGATGCGTCATGTTTCATCTGTATCACCCTTTGAGCATTTAGATAGAGGCATGGTAGCTATAGAGTTATTTCTAGCCTTTCCCTTATAGTACTGCATCTGTTACTTTATGCCTCTAGTAGACTTTAGTGGGCAGACCGTCGGGCTTGGTTGGTGTAGTTCTCACACTCGCTGGGGTCCCCCCCCCCCCCCGGCCCCCCATTCCTCTTTCCTCTCCTTTGTTTTGTAGAGTCTTCTGCGGGTGTTGCTAATCCTTCTGTTGCTGATCGAGGCGAGAGAGTCGCGAGCTAGTTCCCTACCCGTCCTTGGAGTATAGTGGTACCCTTTTTGGAGCTTTGTAGTACAGTCTGCAGGATTATAATAGATAGTTACTTTTGAGAGTTTTATTTTTGAGAGACTTATGTATTGTGAGGTTCAGACTTGTACTATTTGGAGATATATTATCTTATTTCAGTAGTATACTTTTCAGCTCTGATATCTGTATAGCTGTAGTATTATCTTTGTAGGTTAGACGCTTCGTCCATACGGGGCTTTCCGTATGGGCGGCGGATCTGTTGGTGGGCCCGGGTCGCAGTTTCGACCCTGGGGCGTGACACATTAGAGTGATATCAGAGCCTAGGTTGTAGGTCATTGTGGACTTAGAAATCCTAGGCTTGTGGATGGACCTTAGGATGACTACGTGAGAGTCGTGACTTATAGCGAGAGTCCTGATTGAGCTTTATACCTCTCCTAAGGGACGGGATGAGTGATTGACATGTTTATTCTCCTAAGCGATTATGTTGGCTGTAGACAACATAATGCTATGGAAGGGATAACATGTCTTAGACTTTCGCTGGATTGGGTGGAATGGTTGTTGTGTCCTGATATTTGTTATTGTGAAGTAGACTTCGATGCCCCTGAGACATCGTGTAGTGAGGAGGGCACATCCCGTATCTGATGAGTAACCCGAGCAATGGGAGGCAGAGCTATCAGAGCAGAGCGAGACCCAGGAGTTACGGGCCCAGATGGCACAGATGTCGGAGGCTGTCCGACTCTAGGAGGAGGCCATGTAATGTTTGATGCGCCTGTCGGAGCAGAGCATAGCCAGTTGCAGCACCGCCTGAGTGTCCTCCAGCACTTTCTTCCTATGCAGTGGCATCTCCAGCCATACTAGTGGCACCGATTGAGCGAGCATCCCATTCCGTGCCGACGAGTAGTGCTGAGGCACTGAGGCAGGGTGGATAGCGGATTGTAGATGAGCTTTGGGACATCATCGATCGATGGAGCTGGTCCCGGCAGTCTGATCCACCCCGATTCGCAGGATTGAGCTTAGAGCCGTGGGAGGCAGAGTCTTGGATCATGACGATGGAGCGACTTTTCGAGAGCTTTTTTATTGAGGAGCGGTTTCATGTTCTTTTGGCGACAACCTTGTTGGAGCACATTGTCGAGGCTTGGTGGCGCCGAGTGCAACTTGTCGGTCTGCCTGGGACCCAGCTGCTTACTTAGGCGGAGTTCCGCAGCCTTCTTCTTCGAGCTTTCTTCCCCGAGAGTGTCAGGCATAAGTTGGAAGAGGATCTGAAGAACCTTCAACAGGGAGACCGTTCTGTACAGGAGTACATTGTGGATTTCAACCGGCTATTGGACAATGTAACACGCGCGACCAGGGACGAGGCGCATCAGATTTACATGTTCGAGCAGGGATTGCGCCGAGATATCTATCAGTTTGTTCGGTCACGCAGACTGCAGACTTTGGATGCCTCGATGGAGCAGGTCCTTTATGTGGAACGAGGGAATGTGATTATGACTAAGAGGAACACAGCCCCAGGTGGGAGTTCGGGCGTGAAGCGCCCAGCGCCTGATGACGGAGGATAGATGAGTAGGTAGGAGCCTTCGAGACCTCCATGATTTCGCCCTGAGGATCGTGGGATTCAGAGACGCCAGAGATCTGGTGGACCCAAGCAGCAGCCGCAGTACCAGCAGTCTCAGCAGCACTATCCCCGCTAGCAGCAGTATCAGTATCAGCAACAGCGGTAATATGGATGTTTTATCTGCGGAGGGCCCCATTCGTCGCCCTAGTGTGAGCAGAGGCAGAGGCCGTGCTTCCTATGTGGATAATCTAGATATTTTCTGACATACTGGACTTTAACGTCGAGGCAGACTGAGCGACGACTACTTGCATTGAGCGGATGAGTATGTGCCGCCCGGTTGGAGGGCGCCACGGCAGTGGATCGGGTTGTCGTAGGCATGATTTCATTACAGCAGTCTGAGTTAGAGTGTTTTTGCTTTCTTGCATGGACTAGAGGTAGAGTTGTTACCATGTGCACTAGAGGTACAGGTTCCTATTGGTGTTGTGCACTTGGGGGAGGCTTGTGGATCATGTCCAGTACAGTTGAGACTTGGGATTAAATCGGCAGATGTGACGGTTTGGTGGCAGCTCCAAGACTCTAACCGAGCACACGGGATGGATGGTTGCGCGTTATCATGCGACGGCTGATGTGGAATGAGAAATAGTGAACCCTTCCGCGAGTTGACAGAAGGAGTTCATTTCACTTATTGTCGAAGTACCCTTCCTACAGCGATGGCTTCAGCGGCAGTGGACAGATGCCACCACTTGAGCGGATGTGACGATTAGGACTGGAGGTTGTGTCCCTAGAGGTCACGGTTAGATCGTAGCTTTCATTTTTTGTAGCCATAGCAGGAACGGCTTCAACACTTCTCTCCCTTTTTCTCGCCTTTATGCTGAAACTTATGAACGGGACAAAAACTTCGAAAGGCTATTCCAGAAATGGAGACAGTGCTCGAACCTGTTCTTGTTTGATTAGGGCGAGGGCACCGGCCTTTCGAAATTTTCAGACTTTTCGTTATTTTCGGTTGCTTTCCAAATTTAGAGTTAGAGTTGATGACGTTCCTGATGGTGGGGCCTTTACCTTTCTTGTTTGGTTGTGATGGCGTATTTCGAGTAGATTTGGATGATTTGTATCGTGGATTTGCCTTTTGAGCTTGTTGCTTTTCCTCGCAATTTGTTGGAAGTCCTCGTGTTTCCACACCCCAGCTCTGTATCCCTCGCCCGTGATTGACTCACTCCACTTAAGATCCGTGAGTATTTGGAGTACGAGGGACGTCCATTGCGAATTCTGGCTCGTGAGATGAGAGGATTGCGCAACAGGGCCATCCCGTAGTTGTTGTTGTTGAGGAGCAATCACAGGGAGCAAGTGGCGATTGGGGAGCTACAGACGGTGTTGATGGATATCCACCCTTCTGTTTGAGACTCCCTTTGAGGTTTGTTAGTTTCGAGGACGAAACTTTCTTTTAGTGGGGAGGATGTGATGACCCGGATCTCCGCGAAGGTCTTGCGGAGTGAATTGTGACTTCTGAAGGCATATAATGTGTTTTGGAGATGATGTCCTATTTGGGGAGCCGTTGGGTTTGACTGGACCCTATATGGCAGTCACTGTGATTGGGTTGATTGAGTATATTGGGTTAGAGTCGATGCATCATGTTTCATCTGTATCACCCTTTGAGCATTTAGATAGAGGCATGGTAGCTGTAGAGTTATTTCCAGCCTTTCCCTTATAGTACTGCATCTGTTACTTTATGCCTCTAGTAGACTTAGTGGGCAGACCGTCAGGCTTGGTGGCGGTACCCACTGAGAACTACATGTTGGTGTAGTTTTCACACCCGCTGGGGTTTCCCCCCCTTTCTTTTTTCTCTCCTTTGTTTTGTAGAGTCTTCTGCGGGAGTTGCTGATCCTTCTGTTGCTGATCGAGGCGAGAGAGTGGCGAGCTAGTTCCCTATCCGTCCTTGGAGTATAGTGGTACCCTTTTTGGAGCTTTGCAGTACAGTCTGTAGGATTATAGTAGATAGTTACTTTTGAGAGTTTTATTTTTGAGAGACTTATGTATTATGAGGTTCAGACTTGTACTATTTGGAGATGTATTATCTTATTTCAGTAGTATACTTTTCAACTCTGATATCTGTATAACTGTAGTATTATCTTTGCAGGTTAGACGCTTCGTCCATACTGGACTTTCCGTATGGGCAGCGGATCTGTTGGCGGGCCTGGGTAGCAGTTTCGACCCTGGGGCGTGACAACGACTATCGGCAGGAAATTTTGGTTCATCTTTTAGGATCGGGTGCAGAAGAGACTATAGCACAACCAATACCAAAGGAAGGCGATATGCTCGTCCTTGGATACCGGCTCAGCCCCGTGACCGGTGAAGATTTTCGCAAACCTCCCATATGAGAGGTTTGTCTTCGCATCCAGATCGTGAGCGAAATCGTCCATGCCTTCGGCGGAGAAGACCAAAGAAAGAATGATACCATAAGGGCGAAGGCCGGTGATGGCCGCCACATCCATCAGCGTCGGGGTGAATGGCCCCGAATGAAAGAAGAAAGTATTGGAGTGCGGCGACCAGAAGCACAAGGCCGACACCAGAAGCAATGAATCGGCCCGATAATTATTCCGGGAAAGTTGAATGGCGTCGAAGACATAACCTTCTTTCCACAGGTCCTCGTAGGTGGCATGGACTCAGTCGAGCCACTGCACATAAGAAACAAAAGCGGCGGGCCAGGTACGAAGACTCCTCCCAAAGGCCTTATCGGAGGCCCAGGTGTCAAGGTAAACTTTGTCTACCAGTAGCGGGATGCCGACAGTTGCAAACGGAAAGGTTTCCTCGGAGGGACTTGCCACAAAGAATGGCTCATGGAGAAAGAGTGGATTCTCCACCATCGGACGAAGGAGCCGAAAATCAACGGCGGGGTCAGACGATAATAGAGCAGCGAGAAGTCATGGAAAAAGAAAGAGCCGAATAAGTGGAAAAGGAGATAATGCAAGGAGGAGGAAAATGCGATATAGAAGCAATGGAGTAAGGGATTTTTAAACTCCGAACGATGGCGTGCGCCCCAAGATTAGCAAAAAGGAAAGAAGGTTTCGAACCAATGAAAGAGGAACCGTCGTCCCTCGAAAATCGGCAATATTTATGGCGAAGCGATCTACGAACGAACGCGAACCGTTGGATAGGTTAGTGACGTTAGATCAGCTCAGGCAATGAGTAATTGCGAAGATCGAGTAGCGAAACCTTAATGAAGAAGCGACCGAAGCACAATCGATAAAGATTTGATCAAAAGGCGTGGAGGGAGGATCTGCCGTTAAGGTCAAATCTCTCGATTAGAGAGCCGGGAGAATGAAAGGATCACAGTATGACAAAATACGACAGAAATGATCAAAGATCCCGCAGCTCGGGTCGGTCATTTTTGAACTTCGACAATCACCCGAACGACATATCAGGCGATTGCCGAGGGGGCATTGTTAAGGTCAAAATTTTTGCCATTTAAGAAAGTGACACGTAGCATGTACCATTGGCTAAGGATATCAGCCGATGGGAGTTTGAGTCGACAAAGGAGACCCGTGCCTTAACCAAGACCAATTTCAGCCGAAGGCGAAAGGGCCGCCTCAGTCGAATTATGAAAGAGGCGAGGCTAGGGTCAACTATCGACTGCTTGAGCCGCAAAAGGAAGGACCCTGGGAGGAAAGGGTACGAGATTCAGGCGCCAATCTCGTAACTGACTTCGGAAAGGCAAGCAGCACCCAGTATTGCCGAAGATCACGCTTCGGTGCGCCGATTAGGGGATGAACATGGACGGAAAACAACTACTGTCCCATTTAGGAGAATCAACTCAAAAGGAAATAGTTGAGAGATATGCGATGATTCCTCTTAGATCACACCGATTACTTGAATTGGTGGTTAGACCCATGATTTGTAAATAAATAAATAAACGAACCATCAAAGAAAAAGGGGTCATACAATCTCGTAAGTCAGTGACCACCCCTACTTTTCAATACCTTTCATACCTACATTTATTGTTTTCCTAGATAACTTTTCATACCAGTATTTACCTCACTTCCTAGGAGTAGTTTAAAGTGTAATCGGTTCCTTGTAACCCTCCTCCATAATAATACAATTCTAAAATCAGCTATTCGGCATTGTCAAATCATTGTCTCTGAATCCTAGTTTATCTCCTCTAGGTCGAACTCTGTTTGCATCCAAACCCTAGTTCGGCTTCTCTAGGTCGAACTCTGCGAGAGTTTGATTGAGAAGAATCCGACTGAGCAGATCCCTCATCAGCCCGATTGCTTGATCCCTTTGGCACGTGGCGCATCACACTCAGAGGGTTAACCCCATGGCCGATCGCGGACCGTACCCGGTAAATGGTCAGCGTGATATTTCGGCCTCGAACAGTAGCACTTTTAAAAAAATAAATATGACAAGTTGAACTTTTTAGGAATATATCTGCTAGTCGATATATTTACGGAGACCTTATATTTTTATTCTCATACATTATTTTTATAAAATAATAAGCTACATGATTTTGTCTAAAAATTAATATTTTATAAATATGATATTATAATTTTATATAATAAAATTATAAATAATAATTAAATATTTATGATATTATTTATAATAATTAGATAATAATTGATTTAGCGATTGAAGTAATAATTTTAGATTTGGTAATATTTTTAATCTAATGCCCAACCTAATGTCACGTCCCGGGGGTAACCGGAACCCGGGCCCGCCAACAGATCCGCCGTGTACACAGAATTTTCCATGTACACGAAGCGGTGGTAACCTGCTCAGATAGATAATATACAATAGAAGAGCATAAACAGAGCTGAACTAATAAAACTAACAGTAATCTCAGACTGAAAATATGATACAAGCTGAAATAAAAGTACAATAAACTCCCAGCTCACCAAAATAATACAACCAGCTGGCCACAGCCAGACCCAAAAGTAAACTACTGTAGTCTGAGATACAAAAGGGGTACAATAAAAGTCCAGCTACTCTCACAGTCGGGGTAGATGATCTAGCTAGTCCGCAATCCTCTTACCTCGATCTGCCGCTGAAGGCCCAGCAGCTCGCACAGATGACTCTGCAAAACAAAGGGAAAGAAAGAACAAGAACAACAATGGGGGTGAGAACTACTAGATAAACCAGTAGCCTCCCCTAGTGGGTAAAAACCTCCGATGCTGACGCACCCACTAGGAATAAAGAGGCAAAAAGGAAAGAACAGTGGTATGCAATAAAGACTGCTGAAAAGAAACTACCACTACTATGCCTCTAAATGCAGTGCCAAAAGATGACTGTATAGATGCAACTATAAAGCTGACTGCCCAAAGAAACCCAATCAGAGGGCCAGGAAATACTGGCACTGCCTGCTCTGTCATCACTCACAACTCACCAACTGACCGGCACCCGTCACGGTCTAAAAGCCTACTCCGGAGTGGCACTCGAGGGGAGCGACCCACACGAGTAAAGTATCTCTGTATCAATCATCTCTGTAACCGATGTCTCATAATAGCAGGACTGGATCATGACCATGATCAAAGTGGGAATACTCCATCCACTAATGCAACCCCGATCCCCAATCTGGTGTGATAATAACACCCGGTCAACCGCCCAAAATCCGCGGCTACCGCTGAACCCATAGACCCCAATCTGATAAAGTAAAAACATCTGGTCAACCGCCTAACATCCGCGGTTGCCACTATGCCCCACAATCCCCTAAGACATGTCCAAACTGTCCCAAGCAATACTATCTCCAAAATCCCGATCAGACTCGAGCATCATGCATCGATAGAGAAGAATAACAATAACAGATGTTTTCTCCTAAGTCAAATCCCATAATATCGTGCTGCAATAAAATAGTGGCTTAACTAGTTGTCCAATGAGCATGCAAGTGTTCTCTTTTAAAAACATTTAGAAAGGAACTAAGTTTCATGTGAAGAATACTTTTAATACTATTTAAAAATATTGTTGGGTTACTAAATTGCATGCGGTTCACGATATAGCAATTGTCCAATTTCCTTGTCCCAGATTTATCACATAGAAGCTACTAAATTAATTTAGGGGTCAAATACAATAGGTTCATACACCACAAGTTAACTATCACATGTATAATTGGGAACTCTTTCATTCCTAGTGTGCAAATCAACAAAGAGGGATACGCAACCACCCACCTCGAAAAGCGTGCACAATGTACCCAGAAAATACCCGCTGTCCTCTAAACACACCGTCAGCTGCAACAATGTCCTACAACATCACATAAGTGTACACGGTGTAAAATATCAGTTTCCAACACACATTTGCTGTTTTAAAATCAGCACGCAAAACGAGGAATTTTCACCTCTGTCCCGAGCTCCTAAAATCCCAGAAAAATCACGGTTGCGTTCCTCGCGAAAAATCACCCAAAATCGACTCTTGAATCGCCTCGATCCGATATTCCTACGCTGAGAAACAAATCGTCGAAGTTGCCGCTGTCCAAAAATCCAAACAGCAAAATGGGGTGTCAAATCACCTCGGGAATCGTGCCAAGAAATCGGAATCCGGAGAAACCATCAGCACGGAAAACGAAGCCCTACCTCTTAGGAACACACTGGCGAAGAAATCGCCGGAATCGGACTTCTGTACTGCGCAGGGGACTCCTCGGACTGAAAAGCGACGATAACGGGCCGAAATGGGGGAAAACCGAGGCACACTGTAAAATCCGGAACACCGCTGTCGATCTTCCCGAAAATCTGGGAACGCACCACGAGGTAGAAAAAAGTGAGAGAAAAACTTCTCTTCAATGGCCTCTCGCTGGTTCTCTCTCTATCACTCGGAAAATGGCAGAAAAGAGGGGAGGGGAGGCCTTTATATAGGCCCAAAATTCTTTTCCGGAAATGACCGTTGTGTCCCATTTTCGGGCGTGAACAGTGCCCAGGCCCACATTCGGGCGGCTACAGTGCGGCCCGGCCCAAGGATTTCCGGGCGCGCACAGTGCGGCCCAGCCCAACCCGGCCCGCACACGGGATCCAGCCGCGTCCGACCGCCCGTCCGACCCGGCCCATGGCCCGACACGTGTCCGCCGAACAGGCGGCAGCCGTGCGGCCCAACGGGGAAGCGCCACGTGCCCCCGTCCCCCGGTCAAACCGCGTGCGGCGCCAGCCACTGGCGTGGCGCCACGTGGGGCGGTGCCCGCGTCCGACACGGGGCGCGGCAGTCGCAACGACCGCCCCGCGTGCGCGTACGTCCGCCCCGCGCGCTGCTGCGTGCGCCACGCGCACGTGGGCCAGCCAACCCGGGGCCGCCACGTGGCGCGCCCCGGTCCACCGTGCACCGCGCTGCCCGCGCACCCTCCCGTGCGCCGCGCGCCTTGCACCGGCCCAACCGCGTGCCGCCACGTGGCCCGCCGGTCCACCGTGCACGGCGGCCCAATCCGTGGACCGGGAGGCGTGCGCCGGCCCAATCAGAGGCCGCCACGTGTCCCTGACCGGTCCACAGGTCCCCCCATGCACTATTTCGCGCAGAAAACTTCCGGGGGTCCGTTTTTGGGCATCCGGACTCCAAATTAAATAAGTAAATAGCCGTTTTCAAGCGTTTTTCCGCGCTGAATCCAAATACGGCCTCCGATTAGCCTGATTCCACTTCTAAAATTCGGTAAAGGCAGCCGAAGGTCAGGCATGCTCCCAAATCCACTTTGAGTCCAAGCAACACATCACTTTGACATGTTGGGGCCCCACACACCACTAACAGGTGTTCCACACCCCGAAACAGGGGAAAAAAAAAAAAACACAGGGGAAAACTGGGACACTACACCTAACCTTATAAAAAAAAAAATTCCAATTTACTTTTTTTTTTTTAAATTTTTTCATTCTAGCCTCATTTGAATAAATTAGATTATTATTATTATTATTATTATTTATTTATTTATTTTTTTTTTCAATCTAGTCTCATTTGAATAAATTAGAAAAAAAAATAATTTAATATTATTAATGTGAGTTTATATGTTAATTAGGAAAGAGAATTTTTTTTTTCTCCCAACCCACTTTCTAAATAATTTAATAATTTTATTAATTTAAATTATTTATTTATTATTATTATTATTATTATTATTATTATTATTATTATTATTATTTTATTTAACTATACTATTGACATGCTCAAAAATAAAAATTGACATTATTAAAAATAAATATAATACAAAATAATATAATTATATATTAGATATAAATAAATATATATAATAATAATATTATTATTATTACATACTGGATACGATTAAATATTTAACATGACTGAACACTCCATAAAATATGAATATAAGTAAAAATAATACGACTATACTTACGTTATTAATTATTCGATATGACCGTACATAATTAAAAAATTAATATAAGATTAAAATAATATAAATATATATTATATAAAAATAAAAATGATATAACTACAGTAAATACAGAGAGAGTGCCTTGAAAAATAAGGAGGAAGAAAAAAAAAAATAATTTCCCTCTCCTAATTACTATATATATATATATATATATATATATATATATATATATATATATATATATATAATATATATATATATATATATATATACTCATATTAATAATAATATTATTATTTTTTTAATTTATTCAAACGAAGTTAGATAAAATTTTTTTTAAAAAGAAAATTAGATTGAAAATATATATTTTTAGATAAGATTAGGTAAGCATTAGTTATGTCTACGTTGGATTCGACGTTTAAAAAGATTAGGTAGAATCCTAATAAATTAAACTGTCCCGCAATGATACGCTGGATCACACCCGATCCAGCCCCACCTGGGCCGTATACACCATTATATCGGGGCAGTAGAACGTGACATTTTCAAGGAAGAGCAAGCTAGGAAGAGAGAGAGAGAGAGAGAGAGAGAGAGAGATAGAGAGGGGGGAAGTATAGAGATGGAGCCTCGCAATCATCGCCCGAGGAGACTTCCATACATAAATTCACCGTCAAAGTAAAACAAATCTTTCTTTTTTTGTTCTTATTCGTCTTGGATTTTTTGTTTTTATTTTTGCTTTTATTTTTTCTTTTTGTTGGATTAAATTGGTTAAGTTTATTTTCAATAATAATAATAATAATAATAATAATAATAATTAAGGATTGCGTTTTGTTTTGTTTTGTTTTGTTTTGTTTTTGTGTTGTTGCAGGATAGCAGCGGCAAGGACGTTGATTTGGGGGTTTACAAGGGGAAGGTTCTTCTCGTTGTAAATGTTGCTTCCAAATGGTATTTTTTTAAAACATTTTATATAAAAAAAAACACTCTTTTCTCTGATTTTTGAAATTTGGTTCGATTACACTCGGTCACTCTTCTAAGTTTAAAAAGTAAAAAAGATTTTTTTTTTTTTAAAAAAAGTATAAAATTTGTTTTAATTAACCAACCGGCCCCAGTAAATAATTTCTGTTATTAATTACAACTTCTGACCAGTGATTTCACCTTTGAAAGTTTCAAAGTTTATATTTACTCTTATTAGATAAATGTAGGAGTATTTGTAGGGGTGAAAGTGGTTAGGATAAACTCCGTTGACAGGATGCAAATGTGGATGCCAATGTTTAGGTGTATCCAAATTCACATCCCAAAAAAAATAGAAAAAAATTTGGATGTGAATACGTTTCTTAAAAAACCGACTGTGTTAGACTGTTTTTATCCCTACCCCTAGGAGATAAGAGGGGTATTAATAGTATTGTAGAGGAAACTGCATTTATGTTTGTTAAATATTAAAATTTAATGAATAAAATATAGGTATATAAAGTCTGAACACAAGTGTGAACCTTTAATTGCATTGTGTGTCTTATCGTGATAATTCTACTTTATATCTATATATGGATATTATTATATATTACTATCTGAATAATTTTAGAATATAAATTTAAGTCATATTTGAATCCTAATCCTTTTTTAGCGGATATGGTAACGAAAATTTAGCACCCGATGTATATCTGCATCCGAATTTGCATCCATCGAAACATATGGATGTGGATATGGTCTTATCAAAAATCCAACCGTATTCAACCGTTTTCACCCCTAGGTATTCGAGCTATTTGCTTTTTATGTAACTCATAATTATTAAGAGAAATTTATCAAATTGGGGATCAGGTGGCTGATTGAAAGTATTTTATGTTATGTTTTTTTGTGGTAAGTTCTTAAACTTAGGTGGCTAGGACCAAACATTAGGAAGTTCAGCATATCTTTCCCCATTTGCCCCCTAATTTTCCCGCTTCATCTCCTTAAAATGAATTATGAATTGTGCAACAGTGGTTTCACCGATAGCAACTACACCCAGTTGACAGAACTCTACAGCAAGTACAAGAACAAAGGTAGGTAGTCTCTTTTCTGCTCTTTGTAGGATTCCGAATTCCTTTTTTGGTTGTGTTTGATGGTTTCTTGTGAATACTAACTATTCTTTGGAATGCTTTCCCAACTCAAATAGTCCTGCAAGATATAGTAGAGTTTTGGTATTAAGTTGGTACTCAATCTTCTATTTGTGAAATAGTTATCAGGATTCTGTCTTTTTTATTCAAATTGATTTAACGTTGCTTGCATGGCTAAATGAGCTTGAGGTTAACTTGAATTTGCCCCATTGGACATATCATGTTTCACACATAACTCTGAAAATGAAAAAACAATATGCATTTTACCTTCCTGTGTGATACTGTAATTGCAGCTAATGAGGTTGATGCTAACTAGTTCTCTTAGCACAGATCTCTCGAGTGCAATATTGTGTCTTTCAAGTCAGTAAATGCTTTTTTCTTTCTTTTTGTTTTTTGCGGTGAGGGGGTGGGGGGTGGTTGTTATGTGCAACACGCTTTATATCCATGAGGCAAGCTGCATTACAGGCTTCCATCTTTTTTTTTAATCTCTAGTACAAATTTTGGATTTAATTAGGTAAAGAGCAGTGTTCACAAATTGCATTCCTTTTTGCGCCTTGGGATGGATCGATCACTTGTTAGATGTAGCTCCTCGCTAGGGTGATGATAAAGTAGTATTTCCAATCCCATTCACATTCTTTTAAGAAACCTTGTCGTCACAAAGCACTTCATTTTTTCGTGTTTTAAAGTTTCCTTTTGTTAGTTTTCATTGGCATTATCTTCAATGCGTACTATGTCCCTTCTTTCACTACTATTCATCTTCCAAAACTTTTGTTGAAGAAATAGGATTTTATAAATCAAATAAAACATACTTGATTTTTCAATTGCTAGAGTTCTTTTATGTATACCCAATATGTGACCCTCTAGTCAAGCAGTCTGGAAACCTGCAGAATATGCTGACCGGATGGTTAGACAATTGCTTATTTGGCAAGAAGTCGATGACTGGTCCCACCTAGTGATTTGTCTTATATATATATATATATATATAGAGAGAGAGAGAGAGAGAGAGAGAGAGAGAGAGAGAGAGGAGAGAGAGAGACTGGGATGCTTTTTATAAGCACGGAACCCTCCGTACTTATAAGTCATTTTCGATGTTGGGACTTCCGAATCGACGATTGGCTTTGGTAGACTTGATTTAAAGTATTTGAAGTACCTAGAAAATAAATTTCATGATTTTTCGATTTCATTTGCCTAGTGATCGAAGGGGCTCAAATCAACAATTTTAATGGTCGTGGTGAGCCATTTGCAAGTTTAACGGTGTAGAAATATCCAAATCATGTAAAATTTTGATAGAAAATTTTTTATACTATATAAAATAAGATCAATATGTTTGATCTAAAATTTTAGTGTCATATCATCACATTTTGTGAAATTTTTTATTTTCAGCCGTTGATTTTGAGACCTTTCGATTACTAGGCAAATGATATTGAAAAATCATAAAATTTATTTTCTTGGTACTTCAAATACTCTAGTTCAAGTCTAATGAAGCCGATCGTCGATTCGGAAGTCCCAACATCAAAACCGACTTATAAGCACGGAAAGTCTCCTTGCTTATAAAAAGCATACCAACGCACTTATATATATATATATATATATATATATATATATATATATATATATATATATATTTGAGCTCCTATGCTTTTAAAAGTACCAAGTCATTAGTGCTTGTAGGTTTTTAGCCATTGGATGAAAAAATATGTCTGCCGCTACGAACGAACCTACTCACGAGGAGTGGTCATTCATGATACAGATCGAGTTTGTTTGGGTTTTTTATTTGAAATCAGGTTTGTAGGCTCATGGCTTCCAACAGACTCAAGAATCTGTTATTAATTATCCCACACTTGCAGTGTTAAGGGACCCTCGATTAAGAGACCAAAAATGAATGCTGATGATGAAAGAGGCCAAAGCGTGAAAGAACAAAAATTTATTAATATAAATTGCTGTGTACATGGCTTAAGCAGGGGCATGCCCCCAATGTACATAAGTGCTCGGTTTATGAACTTAGCAGTTAATTAAGTTGCTCAGTTTAACGACTTGGCGGTCAATTAAGGTTGAGTTTTGACTTGATTTGCTCAGTTTAACGACTTGGCGGTCAATTAAGGTTGAGTTTTGACTAGATTTGCTCAGTTTAACGACTTGGTCAATTAAGGTTGAGTTTGATATGACTTGCAATTTGGGTTTGGCTTGCGAGTCGATGAAATTGACTTAGCTGATTGAATTCAACTTATTTTGAACTTTTGATCTTTAGTTCAGGTGGAGTTGATTTTAATTGATTCGGTTCATCCTTGGAATTTGGTTTGAACCTTTGAATAGGTTGGGTTCAAAATAAACTGGTTTGAACCTTTTGTATTTGATTTGGGTTGAGCTGTCTTAGGCTTTCTCTCGGTTTGTCCCTTTTTCAATTTGGTTTGGGTCGAACCGTTGTACTTCGATTCAGGACCTGTTGAAATTTGGTTCAGGTCGAACCCTTATAACTTGGTTCGAAATCCTTTGAAATTTACTTGGGTCAGGCCCTTATAGTTCGGCTCAACTTGGACCCTTCTGTAGTTCGGCTTGGTTCAGATCGTAACCCTATGATTTAGTTCGAGATCCGTTTGAACTTGAAACTCCATTGCATTTGGTTTGGATTGAATCTTTACGGTTTGATTTAAGACGCCTTTGAGTTTGGTTTGAGTCACCCTCTTTGCGGTTTGGCTCAAAACCCTATGACTTTGATTTGGGATCGAGCTGATGCATGGTCCGCTTCATATGATTCCACCCAGATTCAATTTAGGTTGAACCGGCTTATGGTTTGGCTTGGCTTGTCTTGATCCTCTCGCGATTCAGTTTGGGTTGAACCGGTTTATAGTTCAAATTGAATCTTTTATGGTTCAGTTTAAGGCGAACCGGCTTGTGGTTTGATTCGGTTCAGCTTGAACCTCTTGTAGTTCGCCTTGAGTTATATATCTCAATTGTATTTGTTTTAAATCATATCCATATTGGGTTCAGTTGGCAATTCGATTTAAATCGAATTAAGTCGAGCCGTGTCTATCACGAAGATGGCGATTGGCTCGATCGGTGCCTATCACGAAGATGGCGGTTTAATCGAGTCGAGCCGTGCCTATCACGAAGATGGCGATTGGCTCGATCGGTGTCTATCACGAAGATGACGGTTTGATCGAGTCAAGTCGTGCCTATCACGAAGATGGCGGTTGGCTCGATCGGTGCCTATCATGAAGATGGCGGTTTGATCGAGTCGAGCCGTGACTATCACGAAGATGGCGATTGGCTCGATCGGTGCCTATCAAAAAGATGGCGATTTGATCGAGTCGAGCCGTGCCTATAATGAAGATGGCGATTGGCTCAATCGGTGCTTATCACGAAGATGGCGATTTGGTCGAGTCGAGTTGTGCTTATTACGAAGATGGCGATTGGCTCGACCGGTGCCTATCACAAAGATGGCGATTTGATCGAGTCGAGCTGTGCCCATCACGAAGATGATGGTTGGCTCGACCGGTGCCTATCACGAAGATGGTGATTTATTTTTATAATTTTTATTTTTTATTTTATTATTATTATTATTTTTGGTGGGTTTGATCCAAGGAATTAAGTGCCGTGGCATGGGGGCGTGCCGCTCTCCGCATGGCACGGTACGGTACGGGCACGCTTCCGTGCTGACACGTGGCACGCAAGCGTGGCATGCTTGCTTGTCGATGGATACGCATGACCTCCCAGTGGCACGTTCTGGCACGATTTGATTTTTTTTTTTTTTTTTTTTGTTCCTAATAAGCTCTTATAATATTGTTTTGAAATGTTTAGTCAAAAAATTATGAATATTAGATATATATAGCTTATTATACTCACCAATTAACATATTGATAATTTTTTTTTATATATAAAGTACAACCATACCTAATAGAAAATAGAAATAATAATACAATAATAAAATTCACAAGTATAATAAGTATTTAACTATGTGTTTACTGTAAAACCATGTGTAAAAAAAAAAAAAAAAAGAAGAAGAAGAAATTGGCACGCTCGGCTTGGCACGGGCGATACTCATTGGGTATCGCTTTGTCTCGAGCGATACCCAATGGGTATCGCCGAGACGGGGGTAGATACCCCCCCGTACCGTGCCCCTATTGTAGGGGCATGGTACGTGCCGGCCCGTGCCGCTCGGCACGGGCGGCACTTAATTCCCAGGTTTGATCGTGTCGGGCCTATCATGAAAATGGCCGCTCGATCGCACCAAAGGAACGGTTTGGTTTAAATCGCCATATTCCGACCATGTTGAGCCTATTACGAAGATGGCCGCTCGGTAAAAAAAATTCTAAAGTTAGGTTTGATCGTGTCGAGCTTATCGCGAAGATGACCGCTCGATCGTACCAAAAGGACGGTTTGATTTGAGTCATTATGTTTCAACCATGTCGAGCCTATCACAAAGATGGCCGCTCGGTAAAAAAAAAAGTAATCTAAAGTCGGGTTTGATCGTGTCGGGCCTATCACGAAGATGGCCGCTCGATCGCACTAAAAGGACGGTTTGGTTTGGATCGCCATGTTTCGACCGTGTCGAGCCTATCACGAAAATGGCCGCTCGGTACAAAGATTAACGATACATGCGTGCGATAAAAAAAAAAAATCTTAAAGTAGTGTTTGATCGTGTTGAGCCTATCGCGAAGATGGTCGCTTGGTCAAACGGACAAGAGATCGCATTTTTTTATTGTTTGCATGTATGCATCATCTCTTTACTGTCGTGAAAGTCGAGCTGTCTTCGTTGTTTTCGTCATCGTCATCTTTGTTGTTGAAGAACAAAAGCCCGAAGCTGCCTTTTCTCTTTTTTTTTTTTTTTTTTTTTTTGCTTGCTGGGACAAATCAGGGTGCACCAAGCATTCTCCTTGCTTGGTGCTGGCGCGCAAGTGAAGAAAAGGAAGACTCTCTTTTGCACGCCAGAGAGACACAGAGAGAAAGAAAGAAAGAAAAAAAAACTCCTTTTTCTTATTTTTGATCTTTTTTTTTTTTTTTTTCTTTTTACCTTTTCTTCTTCTTCTTCTTCTCTTTTTTCCTTGTTGCTGTAGAACTTTTTTCTTCTCTTCTTCTTTCTATTCTCAAATTTTGTCTTCTTCTCTCTAGCTTTTTTTTTTTTTTTTTTTTTTTTTTTTTTTTCTTTCTTCCTTTCTCTCCAATGTATATGAGTCTCAAAATTTTAGAAATTATTTAAAAAAATTGGTAACTTTATAATTCAAAAATCACATCTTTCCTTTTTTTTTTTTTCTCTCTTCTTATTCCTTTTTGCAAAAAGGCAGCCTTTATATCAAATTTTCTTCTTTCCTTTTTTTTTCTTCTATATCTCATTTTCGTTTTTTTTATTTCTTTCCTTTTTTTTTTCTTTTGGAAAAATTTAAAAAAACTCATCATTCTTCTTTTTTTTTTTTATTTTTTTTATTTCTTTTCTTTTTTTGTTTCCTTTCATTTTTTTCTTCTTGCCATCTTTTTTTTTTTGTTTCTTTTTCTTCTTTTGTATTTCTTTTTTTTTTTTTCTATTTTTTTATCTGAACAAAGTGCCCCCCACCTTTTGCCGCAAACGCTTACGTGAGTGGAAAAATGTGTAATTGCTTAGCATTCTATCGTCAGTAGGAAAACGAATTTGTCAAATTTATTTGGCCTCCGGAAGTAATTCGGTATGTCGAAATTGCTGCGCATGACCGACCCCGAAAGGTGAGTTTGCATTCCATTGTCGGCTGAAAAACGAGTATGTTATGTTTGTTTGTCCTCCAGAATCAACCCGGTATATCAAGGTTGCTGCGCATAACCGACCCCTAAGGGTGAGTTAGCATTCCATCGTCGGTTGAAACATGTATTTTGTTGAGTTTGTTTGGTCTCTGGAAACAACCTGGTATGTCGAGGTTGTTGCACATAACCGATCTCTAAGGGTGAGTTAGCATTCCATCGTCGGCATGATTGGTGTGGGTTCTAAGTGAGGGCTTTCGCTAGAAACCCTTTCCCCTAATTTTCGCCTGTGAATCAAAGGTGGGTTTTCTCACAGCGGGGATTTCATTTTTGCCTGTGAGGTTCTAATCACAGTTGAAATTTTTCTTTCCCTTTTTTTTTTTTTTTTTTTTTTTTTTTTTTTTTTTTTTTTTTTTACGGGTAATATTTTTTAAGAATCGACCATTGATCGGTGGCGTTAGCCTTCTCCTTTTGTATCAATTAATTGATAAGTGCCTCCCTCATATACTTTCTCTATGACATAGGGACCTTCCTAGTTTGGATCGAACTTGCCCCCAGCATGTTTGCTAATAATTATCGGTCGTCGGTGGACTAAAACCAGATCTCCGGTTTCAAAGGTACGGATACGTGCCAATTTGTTGTAAGCTTTTGACATTTGAGATTGGTAAAGTTTTAAGTTTTGTTGCACAGTTAGTCGCATCTCATCTAGAGAATCAAGTTCGTCAAGTCTTAAAAGGGTATTTTCTTCATTCGTCATTTTATATTGAACCGCTATCCTCAGTGATAGCAGCTCGACTTCTAAAGGAAGCACCGTTTCGGTTCCAGAAACCAAAGAATAAGGTGTGGCATGAGTAGGGGTCTTAAAAGTTGTTCGATGAGCCCAGAGCGCATCTGAAATCTTATCATGCCATTCCCTCTTATTTTTACCAATGATCTTCATCTGAAGTTTAACTAGGGTTTTATTGAAAGCTTCGGCCAACCCATTAGCCCTTGGATTGTAAATCGATGAATATCGCCAATCGATCTTATGATGAGAAGTGAATCTGCCGACTTTGAAACTTTTGAAAGCCGAACCATTATCAGAGATGATTCGACGGGGAACCCCAAATCGGTTCAGAATATTTTCTTTAAAGAATTTTATGACATTGCCTGCTTTCACTTCTCTCAAAGGAATAGCCTCAGCCCATCTGGAGAAATAGTTTGTTGCAGCTAGGATAAATTTATGCCCTCTGGATGAAGGAGGATTAATTGGCCCTATAACGTCTGTTCCCTACATATCGAATGGCCAAGAGGCGATGGTTGGGTGTAGAGGATTCGGATGTTGGTGGATAAAGTCGCTATGGATTTGACATTGATGGCACTTTCTAGCATATTCTATGCAATCTTGAACCATTGCGGGCCAATAATAACCCAAGTGTTTAATTTTGAGGTACATCTTTGGGTCGGTCTGGTGTGCACCGCATATACCCGAATGGACTTCGTACATGACCTGTTTAATTTCTTCTAGTGAAATGCATCTTAGCCATAACTGATTGTAAGACCTTCGGTAAAGAGTATCATTCACGAAGGCATACCGCATTGCTCTCCTTTTCAGCTGAACTTGTTTTGATTTCTCTTCAGGAAGTTCGTTGTGTTTGAAATAGTTGATAAAGGGTTCCCTCCAATCATCCTCTACTTCAACTATTAGCACATTTGTCTTCTGAATTTCTTCTAATGCTTCTCCAATATTCATGTCTATAGTGACAGAATCTTCCTATTCTTGATGGTCACTTGGCCTTCGTCAAGATCAGGATCAGCTAGCTTCTTAGCTAATCTAGCTAAGGCATCGGCCTTCCCGTTTATGGCTTGTGAGACCCTTTCTAGCGTGACATTTGGTATTTTCTTCATTAGTTCTTGTCCCTTTGTTTGATACTTAATCGGCTCTGGTTTGTGGACTTTATATTCACCTATCACCTGATTGACGATCAGTTGAGAGTCCCCGTAGATATGCAGTCGTTGTATATTCCTGAGGAGAGCTATCTCTAGCCCGGCTACCAAGGCCTCATATTCAGCTTCATTACTTGTGTGAGGTTTAGAAAGTGCTAGGGAATGTCGCAAAATTCCTCCTTCGGGCGTCACAAAAATTAGGCCAACCCTTGCTCTTATTTGCGGAATATTCGGACTGTATGCAGGTTGAATGGAGGATGCCCCATCGAAGTACATCTCCCAACACGGTTGGTCCTCTTCAATGAATAATACTTCTTCATCCAGCAGATTGCATACTAGTGGCGAGCCATCTGATACTGGGTGCGCTGCTAGAAAATCGGCCAGTGCTTGCCCCTTTACGGCTTTTTGTGGCATGTATGTAATGTCAAACTCTAGAAGAAGAACTATCCATTTTGCTAGCCTTCCAGTTAAAACAGGTCTTGTCATTAAGAATTTGAGCTAGGATGAATTTATGCCCTCTGGATGAAGGAGGATTAATTGGCCCTATAATATCTGTTCCCCACATATCGAATGGCCAAGAGGCGATGGTTGGGTGCAGAGGATTCGGATGTTGGTGGATAAAGTCGCTAGGGAGTTGACATTGGTGGCACTTTCTAGCATATTCTATGCAATCTTGAACCATTGCGGGCCAATAATAACCCAAGTGTTTAATTTTGAGGTACATCTTTGGGCCGGACTGGTGTGCACCGCATATACCCGAATGGATTTCGTGCATGACCTGTTTAATTTCTTCTGGTGAAATGCATCTTAGCCATAACTGATTGTAAGATCTTCGGTAAAGAGTATCATTTACGAAGGCATACCGCATTGCTCTCCTTTTCAGCTGAACTTGTTTTGATTTCTCTTCAGGGAGTTCGTTGTGTTTGAAATAGTTGATAAAGGGTTCCCTCCAATCATCCTCTACTTCAACTATTAGCACATTTGTCTTTTGAATTTCTTCTAATGCTTCTCCAATATCCATGTCTATAGGCGACAGAATCTTCCTATTCTTGATGGTCACTTGCACTCCGTCAAGATCAGGATTAGCTAGCTCCTTAGCTAATCTAACTAAAGCGTCGGCCTTCCCGTTTATGGCTCGTGAGACCCTTTCTAGGGTGACATTTGGTATTTTTTTCATGAGTTCTTGTGTCTTTTTTCGATACTTAATCAGCTCTGGTTTGTGGACTTTATATTCGCCTATCACCTGATTGACGATCAGTTGAGAGTCCCCGTAGATATGCAGTCGTTGTATATTCATAAGGAGGGTTATCTCCAGCCCGGCCACCAAGGCCTCATATTCAGCTTCATTATTTGTGCGAGGTTCAGAAAGTGCTAGGGAATATCGCAAAATTCCTCCTTCGGGTGTCACAAAAATTAGGCCGACCCCTGCTCTTATTTGCGGAATATTCGGACTGCATGCAAGTTGAATGGAGGATGCCCCATCGAAGTACATCTCCCAACATGGTCGGTCATCTTCAATTAATAATACTTCTTCATCTGGCAGATTGCAGACCAGTGGCGAGCCATTAGGTATTGGGTGCGCTGCTAGAAAATCGGCCAGTGCTTGTCCCTTTACGGCTTTTTGTGGCATGTATGTAATGTCAAATTCTAGAAGAAGAACTGTCCATTTTGCTAGCCTTCCAGTTAAAACAGGTCTTGTCATTAAGAATTTGAGCGGATCAACTTTCGAAACCAAATGGATTTTGTGCTCGAGCATATAATGTCTTAGTTTCTTGACAGCGAATACGAGTGCTAAGCAATGTTTTTCTATTGGAGAATATGAATTTTCTGCTCCCACTAGCATCCTGCTAAGGTAATATAGAGCTTGTTCTTTTCCTTCTTCATTATTTTGTGCCAAGAGCGGTCCTAGTGATCCTTTGAGGGCAGCTGTATATAATATCAGGGGTCTGCTATGTATTGAAGCAGCAAGTACTGGCGAATTCATTAAGTACCTCTTTATATCTTCGAAAGCTGTTTGGCACTCTGTATCCCAAGCGAATGATGCATCCTTCTTTATTAGTTTGGAAAATGGTTTGACCCTACCAGAGAGATTTGAAATGAATCTCCTTATGTATGCTAGTCTTTCTTGAAAGGATCGAAGTTGTTTTAAATTCTTTGGAGGGGGCATCTCCATAATGGCTTTGATTTTTGAAGGGTCAATTTCTACTCCCTGGTGCCTGACAGTGAATCCTAGAAACTTGTCGGAAAAGACCCCGAATGCACATTTGAGTGGGTTCATTTTTAGCTGATACTCTCTTAGTCGAGTGAAGACAATTTTCAGATCTTCAAAGTGATTTTCTTTGTTCATTGTTTTCACAACCAGATCATCAACGTAGCACTCGACCGTCTTATGGCGCAAATCATCGAATATCCTAGTCATCGCCCGTTGGTATGTAGCTCCAGCATTCTTGAGGCCAAAAGGCATGACTTTATAACAATATATTCCCATTGGGGTTCTAAATGCAGTATGTTTCTCATCCTCAGGCACCATCTTGATTTGATTATATCTTGATGAGCCATCCATAAACGAGAACATCTCACAACATGAAGTGTTGTCGATCATTAGCTCGGTTATCGGTAATGGAAAGTCGTCTTTTGGGCAAGCTTTATTCAGGTCCCGAAAGTCAACGCATATACGGATCTGCCCATTCTTCTTCTTGACAGGAACAATATTGGCAATCCAATTAGCATACTTTTCCTCCCTTATAAAGTCTTCTTCAATGAGCTTCTTAGTTTCCGCAATGATCTGCTCTTCTAGGTCCACTCTCATCTTCCTAGGAGCTTGTTTGACTGCGTGAGCTTGAGAGTCTATAGCTAAACTATGCACAACCACTTCTGGATTTAGGCCCGACATTTCTTTATAAGTCCATGCGAAGCAATCTTTAAATTCTGTCAGTAATGCCTTTAATTTCTCTTGCTCCTCTTTTGGAAGTAGTGAGCTTATATAAGTAGGCCTTGGATCTTCCTCTGTCCCCAAATTTATCTCAAGAAGTTCATCTATAGTAGCTTGTCCTCTATCTTCGAGCTCTTGAGGTGCTTCTTTTAACTCGAGAGGCTTTTGTTTATCAATTAAATGCCCTGTGACAACTTCATTATCATCCTTCACGTGTCCATTTGCATTGATCATATTGCAGGTATAGATATCTTGATAATCGGGGGTTCCGTAATATCCTAAGCCTCTCGTATTGTTGGATTTTCTGTTTGGGAGTATGAATCTCTTTTGAGATGGATTCCACATTCGTTGAAAGAATTTATGATCAGATCGAGGCCTTCTCGTAGGAAAACCTAATTTGTGCATCATCTTTTTCAAATTAGTAGGAAAATAATTTGGAGCTTTTATATCCTCATATATATCTTCATCATTATCCTCTAACTTGATGATATCAGCTGGCGCTAAATCATCTGATTTATAAAAGAATTCCTATTCTCATCATTCTCTTTCCCTTAATCATCTCTATCTTTGGCGGGACAAAAAAGGTTTTTAGGTGATCAACAATAGCGACTTGTTTTGTAAAGAGAGGCTTGTGATATTTTTTTGGAACTTTGATGATCTCTACCGTATCCTCTATCAGCTCAGGGATTCTGGTATTAACATAAGCCGTGAAGTGATGTTTGTCTTCTGATGGCCTCTCGACTTTGGGCATATTTGAATCGTTTGACAGCAATTTCATAGCCCAACATAATGTATCTTCATCAATATCAGAATTATCAGAGTCGCTCCCGAAATGCGGGATCGTTGACTCTTTTTTAATCTCTTGACCCATGCTTTTCGTCCATAGCTTCAGGTTCTATAAAGTATCTTGCGTCTTCATAACGAATCTCATGAACTCGGTCGAATGTCGCCATCAATTCTATACTTCTCTCCATCTTTTATATATTTCAGGCATTGATGAAGGGTAGATGGAACCACATAGTGCTTATGCAACCAAGGCCTTCCTATTAATGCCTTATAGGAAGTATTCGCATTTATAAAATAAAATTTTGCCTCGGTTTGCAACTTTTGAAATTTTATCGGAAGGATAATGGACCCAAGGGCTTTTTGACTGTGTTGGTTGAACCCTCGAATTACAACTTTTTCTGAGTTTAGATGACCGACATCCATTGCCAGACTCTTGAGTGTTCTTAAAGTCATTAGGTTCACCGAAGACCCAGGGTCAATTAGAATCCGGTTTATCCTTTCCCCGTCATTGGTGCCAGTTACATATAACGGCCGATTATGGTGTGTTGTACCCATCAATAAGTCATTCTCTGTAAAGATGATATTGGCCATATGGATGAGGTACAACGCCTCCTTCATATTTGCCTCCGCGAAGAATACTTGAAAGGGCTCAGGATTTTGGATTGCGTGAATCAGCGCTTCTCGTAATTCTTTAGACATCATCAGAGCATCATAAACACTTAAAAGTGCTGGCACTTTTCGTAAGTGGGAAAGAATATTATATTCTATTCTTTTTAGCTTTGCTTGGTCCGAAGAAGTTGAAACTTCTTCTTTGACTTGGATTTCTGTCTTTTCCTTTTTGAACTTGGTTTTGTTTTTCTGGCAATACTCTTCCGGATCTTAATTTTATTTGCAAGGCACCTATTGGTTCTCTTTCATCCTTTTCTGAATCGGTACCAATATCGACCGCCCTACAAGTTTCATTCTGAGCTTTCTTTGAGCTCTTGCCTTCTTGAGAGTGAAGCATGTTTATTATCATTCTTGTATGGGAGCTCACATTTTTTACCGTGGTTGCTGCACAGTCTAAATTCAATTTCAAAGACTGATGTCAAGTTGTAATCTTTTTACATCATTTCCCACTTCCAAGATACGAGTTTCCATTCTTTTCAATTCTTGATTCTGCGTGGGGGGCTCGTATGCTAGCCACGCACTGTCATTCTCTTCATTTGCCGCGGCTGGTTGTTTGCCCTTTCTCTTCCGCCCTATGACGGATTCATCAGAGTAGTCTTTGGAAATAGTGATGACTCTGCAAAATTCTTTACTATGTGTTTTCTCTTCTAACTCTTTTGAATGCCAGCAATTTTTAGAAGAGTGGCCAATCATTCCGCAAAAGCCACAGATGATAGGTTCGTTCTCGTCATATGGTAGATATGTTCTTTGGGGTTTTATATTTCCTAGGGTTTGATTTTTCTTGGTGCCTCTGCTGGTTGAGGGTTGCATTTGATTACTTTTTGTAGACTCGAAATTATGCCCATACGTCTGACGAAATTGAGCTCGTGTTTCTCTTGGCTTTAATTTCCAGATTTTTTTCGTATTTTCATTCTGGATGAGCGGAGCTTTTCCTTTCTCTTTATGAGCTTGTATATTTCGGTGTTGCGGCCTTTCGATTATTCCCTCATCATTGATTTTGATGCTGGAGAATTTGTTGTTCTTCTTCATTATCGGTGCTTTCTTTTGATCACTGCTTGGCAGCTGTTGTTTAGGGATTATTGTTTGATTATTTCTATTTTCTTGAGACCAATGTTGTTTCCCTCCTCGAGCCGATGGGCATTGATTTTCTATATTTCTTTGACATGCAGATTGTCCCAAGTTTCGAGAAGGTCTATTCTCCGTTATTTGCCTTTGACGAGTGTCGGTGGACATGATCCTTTCAATACGTTCCACAATTCCTTGAAGAGGGTTGTTTCTTATCGTTCGAGCTCGTGAGGGGTTAGGGCCATCAACCGCAACACTTGCTCAATTCTTGCTTCAAGCCCAATTACCATTTTGGATATCCCTCTTTGTTCGACCCGCATATTAAAAAGCTCTTCATCAATCAAATCTAATTTATAGTTCATTACCTTTTGCGCATATACGAGTGAATCTATTTCCTCCTTTTTCTTTTTTTTTAAATTTTTTGTAGAATTTCATCCTCACTATCATTGTTGCAATCGCCATTGGCGTTGTCCTCCTCTGAGGCAAATCCATCTTCACTTTCAATATCACGAACTGAGGTGACCCTGCATACCTCTCGCCAAAAATCTTCTTCCTCATATGTTTCCGTCCCTAACTCTTCAGACTCATTTTCTGAGTTTATATAGACCTTTTTGTAAACCGGAAGAGGAGGCTCAACATACTTTTGTAATTTTCCAGTTTCATCAATTTTACGTTTTGGGACAGTAGCACCTTCCATTGCCCCAGTTACAAAGTCCCTAATCAATATCGCTTCTCGTTCTTCTTGCACATACTCTTCTAGTGAGTCAATATACTCTTCGAGTTCTGTCTTCTTATATTCCTACGGTTTCGGATTTACCGACTTCTTAGCCCTTTTTCTCTTAATCACCTTTTGATTAGATAAAGTTGGAGGATTAGGTAATGTAGAAGATGAGGAAGGTTGATTTCCAAAAGGTATTAATGGAATTTTGGGATTTAAAGGGCCTCGCCATGTGATCCCTGGGGTTTCTTTCAGTTGCTTGAGCATTTTTTGCGTTTTCTTTGTCAGAGAAGTATTCCAGAAGTCAGGAGGAAATGAGTTGTCATAATCTGCTGATTTGCTAGTCCCTGTACTGACTACATTAGTTTCTTCGACATGTGGGTCGGTTAGGACTGAGCTAGAGAGTGATGGCGCCGGTTTTGTACTGCCTCTCAATTCAATCTTTAAACACCCAACAGTCTTCGATGGTGTGACTAATGATTCTATGATAGAGACAATATTTGGGATCATTAGTCTTTCCAATCTCTTCCGGTCTCCTTGGTTGCGGCAATTGTAAACCACTTTTGATGGCATCATTAAATATTTTGTTTACTTTATCCTTTCTGAAGGAATAGACTTTTTTCTTTCTTTCTTCCATGGTCGGCCTATAATTGCCATCTCTCAACATTAGTTTGGATGTCTGTTCGGCAGGAGTAGCAGGTTTTCTCCCTTTCTCAACCATATTGCTATAAGCCACTCTTGATTGAGTGGGTTTAGTTTCGGCTTTCTTCCCGTCCTCCTTTCGGACTCTAGATGCATAAAGACCCATCAAGATTTGTGGATCGGTCTTTTCTAATTTTGAAACATTCAGTATGAGTTTGTTGAATGTAGTACAACTAGTGGTGCAAATAAATGGGGCCATCCAATTGTCTATATTCCCTTTGAGCAATTCCACTGCTTGGGGTTGCTCTAAAGTGGTCTCACATTTTATGCTTAAATTTCTCCACCGTGTTATATAGTCCAACATTGACTTATTTTTCTTTCTTTTAGTAGCTGCTAAATCAGCTATTGAAATTCTGTCGCTAACTGTAGCAAATTTTGCTCGGAATGCACTCTCCATTTCACTCCAAGTACTGATAGAGTCGTCTTCTAGAGAATAGTACCAATCGAAGGCTATCCCTGTCAAGCTTTGAGGAAATTGTCGCAAGAGTAGGGCATTATTGCCCCCAGTGTTCCCACACGTGGCATTAAAATGTGCCAAATGTTGATCCGGGTTACCTATCCCATTAAATTGCTTGAATTTATGGACAAAGTACGCTTGAGGGAAAAGCACCTCGTCATACTCTGCGGGATATGGGTGCCCCCGCCTTCTCTCCTTGGGTATCGATCCTGCAATTGATTCTTTCAACTGAGAGGCGATAAGTTTTGATATTTCCTCCCTAGTCATGCCATGGAGATTTCCCTAACTTGGGTTGTTGTGGCTTGTTGAGTAGGCGTTGCTTGTCTAGTTGGATGTCCTTGAGTTGATGGTGTCGACAAATCCAAGGTTGGCGCCGTAGCTTGAACTTTAGAGGTGTGTTGTTGCATTCCCATACGTGTTTGCATGCCGATGACCATCTCCAACACCTCATCTAACTTTTTGTTCAAGTTTGATATATTCTTATCTTTTTCTTCCAGCTTCTTTCTCATTGAAGCAATTAGGAGATCTTTAGGATCCGTAGGGACAAAGGCAGGTTCCTCTTCGATCTTCTCTATGTCGAATGGGTCACGAGGCAGGTCAGGGTTGCGATGTACTCCTGTTCCTTGAGGGGGCTCTCCTCCTCTTGATTCCGATACCTTCTTTCCTTTGCGTAGAAGGGTGGTCCTCGTAGCTATCTCCCTGAGTGTTTGGTTGTCGTTATCGTCGTCTTCTTCCATATGATTGACCATTCTAACTGTGTGAATAGTCAATCTCTTAGAATTTTTTATTTGCTCTCCTCGGTCTTCAGGTGATTTAAAAGAGTTCTTCACCCTCCACTGCTTAGTAATTTTCTTATTAAGCTGTAAAGGCTGCTTTTCCTTTTTAATTGTAGATATGTTTTCAGTTTTACAACGCCTTTTAACCTCTTTCAAGGCCTCATAAATGCGTTGAGATATAGTTGTTTCCTTGCGCCTTAGCAAGGCTTCTCCAACAGGTCGTAGGTGGCCCATTTCCACCTCTGGGCGAAGAACGGCAGTGGGTGAATTCTTTTTGACGAATCTGAGTGGGGCAAACTTGTTATGCGTGAGCTCCGCTGGCTTCACTACAAGTTTGGTTGGCAGAAGTGCCTCTACTCCTTTGTTTTCTCTTATTTGCTCCCTTTTCAAAGAGCGTCGAGCATTTCTCTTGAAAGATTTGGATTTAGGATGAAGTGCCATTTCGGTAACTTCACCCTTGGAAGTCGCTAATCTATCAAAAACTGACTTCTTTGATATCTCCGCGTGAGCGACTGCAGGGTTGACAGGGGCCAATCTTTTAAAGACAGATGTCCTCACCAATTGGCTGTTAGGAAATTTAATTCGACCCTCCCTCACCATCCTTGCTGCAGCAGAGGGGGTGACCAATCTCTCTTTGGCAGGCTTGCGGGGCGGATTTGGGATGATGACATTAGGGCGCCTCCCACGTGACGGAAGGCGAGGGTTCACAGTCTTATGATTATTATTGGTAAGGACAACTTCGTCTTGGGAGTCAGTTGAAGTCTTGCCCCCATTAGTTTGAGTGGCAGGTTGAGGCAAGATAGTAACCAAGATGTCCTGCGTGATGGTGCCGAATTGGATAGTGACACTGGCAGCTTCCACTATGAGCGTGGAAGTAGGGGAGGAGACATGTCCTGCCTTGATCATAGCATTGTTCGATGCCATTGCGCTGCAGTCATAAAAATAATAGGTGTTAGTTGCATGCACACTTGTGTACACGTATTGGCCTTTTGTTAGCATTATTGTTTGGTCTCAAAGATGGAGGGTGAAGCCATGTCCCACTGGGCGTGCCATTTTGTCTGCCGCCATGAACGAACCGACTCACGATTAGTGGTCATTCATGATATAGATCGAATTTGTTTAGGTTTTTTATTTGAAATCAGGTTTGTAGGTTCATGATTTCCAATAGGCTCAAGAATCTGCTGTTAATTACCCCACACTTGCAGTGTTAAGGGACCCTCGATTAAGAGACCGAAAATAAATGCTGATATGAAAAGGACCAAAGCGTGAATGGATAAAATTTATTAATATGATTTACTGTGTACATGGCTTAAGCAGGGGCATACCCCCACTGTACATGAGTAAAATTAAAATGCTCAGTTCCTGCACTTGGCGGTCTAACTGAATTAATTTGTTCAGTTTGAAGACTTGATGGTCAAGTTAAAATAAGTTTGATTTTAACTTTCTTAGTTTAAAGACTTAGTGGTCAAATTTAATTTGAATTTGATTTTGATTTTTTTAGTTTTAATGACTTGGTGGTCAAGTTGAATCTGGCTTATTGGTCAAGGAAGTTGACTTAGCCGGTTATGTTGGATTCCGCTCGGTTTGAACCGTTGATAGGCTTCAATTCGAGTGGGATTAGTTTTCTTGATCTGATTTGTCCCTGAAGTTTGGTCTGAATCTTGCTTAGGTTAGGTTCAAATTGAATCGGTTTGAACCTTTTGTGTTCGATTTGGGTTGAGCTGCCTTAGGCTTTCGCTCAGTTTGTCCTTTTTGAATTTGATTTGAGTCACTTTGGTTCAGAACCCTTTGAGACATTGTTTAGGTCGAACCCTTATGACTTAGTTCGAGACCCTTTGAATTCGATTTGGGTCGGGCCCTTATAGTTCGGCTCAACTTGGACCCTTTCATAGTTCGGCTTGGTTCGGATCGTAACCTTATGGTTAGGTTCGAGATCCGTTTGAACTTGAAACTCCATTGCATTTGGTTTGGATTTGATTTAAGAAGCCTTCGAGTTTGGTTTGAGTCACCCTCTTTGTGGCTTGGTTTAGAACTCTTTGATTTCGATTTGGGGTCAAGCTGGTTCATGGTCCGGTTCAAGTTGTCCATATTCGATTTAGGTTGAATCGGCTTATGGTTTGATCCGGCTTGGCTTGATCCTCCTGTGGTTCAGTTCAGGTTGTAGTTCAAGTTGAATTCTTTATGGTTCGATTTAAGTCGAACCGGCTTGTGGTTTGGATTGGTTCGAACCTTATGCAGTTCAGTTTAAGTTGAATCCGCTTAGGTTCAAGGTGTGTCCTTCATGGCTCGGTTTAGGTCGAGCTAGCTTATGATTCGGTTCAACTTGGCTCGGTCTTTCTGTTATTCCATTCATGTTGAACCGTCATAGGTTGAATTTAAGTCAAATCGGTTTGTGGTTTAATTCGGTTCACCTCGAACCTCATGTGGTTCAATTTGAATTATATATTTCAATTGTATTTGTTTTAAATCATATCCATATTGGGTTCAGTTGGCGATTCGATTTAAATCGAATTAAGCCGAGCCATGCCTATCACGAAGATCACGAAGATGGCGATTGGCTCGACAGGTGCCTATCACGAAGATGGCGGTTTGATCGAGTCGAGCCGTGCCTATCACGAAGATGGCGATTGGCTCGACCGGTGCCTATCACGAAGATGACGGTTTGATCGAGTCGAGCCGTGCCTATCACGAAGATGACGGTTTGATCGAGTCGAGCCGTGCCTATCACGAAGATGGTGATTGGCTCGATCGGTGCCTATCACGAAGATGGCGGTTTGATCGAGTTGAGCCGTGCCTATCACGAAGATGGTGATTGGCTTGACCGATGCCTATCACGAAGATGACGGTTTGATCGAGTCGAGCCGCGCCTATCACGAAGATGGCGATTGGTTCGATCGGTGCCTATCACAAAGATGGCGGTTTGATCGAGTTGAGTCGTGCCTATCACGAGGATGGCGGTTGGCTCGATCGGTGCCTATCACGAAGATGGCGGTTTGATCGATCGGTGTCTATCACGAAGATGGCGGTTGGCTCGATCGGTGTTTATCAAGAAGATGGCGATTTGATCGAGTCGAGCTGTGCCTATCGTGAAGATGGCGATTGGCTCGATCGGTGCCTATCACGAAGATGGCGATTTGGTCGAGTCGAGTTGTGCATATTACGAAGATGGCGATTGGCTCGACCGGTGCCTATTACGAAGATGGCGATTTGATCGAGTCGAGCCGTGCCTATCACGAAGATGGCGGTTTGTTCGACCGGTGCTTATCACGAAGATGGCGGTTTGTTCGACCGGTGCCTATCACGAAGATGGCGATTTATTTTTGTAATTTTTAATATTATTATTTTTTTTGGTGCGTTTGATCGTGTCGGGCCTATCACGAAGATGACCGCTCGATCGCACCAAAGGACGGTTTGGTTTAAATCGCCATGTTTCGACCGTGTCGAGCCTATCACGAAGATGGCCGCTCGGCAAAATAAAATATAAAGTTAGGTTTGATCGTGTTGAGCCTATCACGAAGATGGCCGCTCGATCGCACCAAAATGACGGTTTGATTTGAGTCGTTATGTTTCAACCGTGTCGAGCCTATCACGAAGATGGCCGCTCGGTAAAGAAAAAAGTAATCGAAAGTCGGATTTGATCGTGTTGGGCCTATCATGAAGATGGCCGCTCGATCGCACCAAAAGGACGGTTTGGTTTGAATCGCCATGTTTCGACCGTGTCGAGCCTATCATGAAGATGACCGTTCGGTACAAAGATTAACAATACATGCGTGCGATAAAAAAAAAATCTTAAAGTCGTGTTTGATCGTGTCAAGCCTATCACGAAGATGGCCGCTCGGTCAAACAGACAAGAGATCGCATTTTTTTATCGTTTACATGCATGCGTCATCTCTTTACTGTCGTGGAAGTCGAGTTGTCTTCGTTGTTTTCGCCGTCATCGTCTTTGTTGTTGAAGAACAAAAGCCCGAAGCCGCCTTTTCTCTTTTTTTCTTTTTTTCTTTTTTTTCTTTTGCTTGCTGGGACAAATCTGGGTGCACCAAGCATTCTCCTTGCTTGGTGCCGGCGCCCAAGTGAAGAAAAGGAAGACTCTCTATTGCACGCCAAAGAGAGAGAGAGAGAGAGAAAGAGAGAGAGAGAGAGAAAGAAAGAAAAAAAAAAAACTCCTTTTTCTTCTTTTTATTATTATTTTTTTTTTACCTTTTCTTCTTCTTCTCTTTTTTCTTTGTTGCTGTAGAACTTTTTTCTTCTCTTCTTTCTATTCTTAAATGTTGTCTTCTTCTCTCTAGCTCTTTTTTTTTTTTTTTTTTTTTCTCTCCAATTTATAGGAGTCTCAAAATTTTAGAAATTATTTTAAAAAATTGGTAACTTTATAATTCAAAAATTACATCTTTCCTTTTTTTTTTCTCTCTTCTTATTCCTTTTTGCAAAAAGGCAACCTTCATATCAAATTTTCTTCTTTCCTTTTTTTTTTTCTTCTATATATCATTTCCTTTTTTTTTTTTTTCTTTCCCTTTTGTTTTTTTTTTTTTTTTTTTTTTTTTTTTTTTTGGAAATAATTTAAAAAAACTCTTCCTTTTTTTTATTTTTTTATTTCTTTCCTTTTTTTTTGTTTCCTTTCATTTTTTTTCTTCTTTCCATTTTTTTTTGTTTCTTTCTTTTTTTTTTCTTCCTTCTTCTTCTTCCTTTGTATTTTCTTTTTTTTTTTTTTTTCTATTTTGGTTAGGATGATCGTAGGCTCTTTAGGTTAAATGAGTGGTTGGTGGAATAGAATAATCTAAGGGATGAAATTAGTCAAAAGGGTAGATCCAACGGTAGAAAACTTACAAGCATCAATTGCTTGGTGTTTGTACAAGCATAGTAGTCGGACTCTCTTTCTCTCTCTTTCTTTTCTCTCTCTTCTCTCTCTCTCTCTCTCTCTCTCTCTATATATATATATATATATATATATAGAGTTCGGCTAGAATACTATCGATAGCACCAAACAATTGGTGCTATCAAGTTTTCAGCCGTTGGATGAAAAGATATGCAGTTGGGATTATAGTGGTCCCCTAAAATTTTTACTATTCAACTAACCACCTAGTAAACCCTAGGGGCCCACTATAATCCCAACCGCATATTTTTTCATCCAACGGTTAAAAACTTGATAGCACCAATGGCTTGGTGCTATCGATAGTATTTTAGCCTAATTCTCTCTCTCTCTCTCTCTCTCTCTCTCTCTCTCTCTATCTATATATATATATATATATATATATATATATATATATATATATTATATATATATAGTCCAGCTGGAATACTATCGATAGCACCAAGCAATTGGTGCTATCAAATTTTCAGCCTTTGGATGAAAGAATGTGCGGTTGGAATTATAGTGGTCCCTTAGGATTTTTACTATTTAACCAGCCACTCACTAAACCCTAGGGGACCACTATCATCCTAATTGCACATCCTTTTATCTAAGGGCTAAAAAATTAGCAGCACCAATGACTTGGTGCTATCAATAGTATTCCAGCCTAGTTCTCTCTCTCTCTCTCTCTCTCTCTCTATATATATATATATATATATATATATATATAGAGAGAGAGAGAGAGAGAGAGAGAGAGAGAGTCCGGCTACTATGCTATCGATAGCACCAAGCATTTGGTGCTACCATGTTTTCAACCGTTGAATCTACCCTTTTTGATTATTTCCATCCCTTAGATCACACTATTTCCCAACCCACCCACTAAACCCTAGGGTCTTACTATCATCCTAATCACACATCCCTTCATCCAAAGGTTGAAAACTTAATAGCACTAATGACTTGGTGCTATTAATAGTATAATAGCCTAGTTCTATATATATATATATATATATATATATATATATATATGGAGTTGAGCCGGAATGCTATCACTACCAAACAGGTTCCGTTGCCATCTATTTGTTTTCGATGATGAAGCTTCCAAATCAATGATCGGCACCATTGGACATGATCTAGACCACTAAAAGTATGTAGAACTCACATTTCAAATCTTTTCGACATCATTGACCTAATGATCAAAGATCACAAAATTTATAATTTTAATAGTAGATGGTAGATATGAGTGTTTTGCTTGTTTAACGGTGTAAAGAAATCTAAATTAATTGAATTTTGGTTAGAAATTTTTTAAGATTATTTAAAACAAGATCTATACTCTCGATCTTGATTACAAGACTCATATCATCACTTTTTGAAGGATATTCATTTTTAGCCGTTCATTTTTGTGTTCACTTGATGGATAAGAAAAGAATATAAAAAAACATGAAATTTAATTTTCAGATAGTTTAAATGGTCTAGATTATATTTAACGATGCTGATCATTGTTTTGGAAGCTCCATCATCGAAAAAAAAATGGGTGGTAACAAGCCAGTTTGCTATCGATAGTATTCCAGCTCTCTCTCTCTCTCTCTCTCTCTCTCTCTCTCTCTCTCTCTCTCTCTCTCTCTCATATATATATATAGAGAGAGAGAGAGAGAAAGAGAGAGCTAGGCTTGTGTGCCTTTTTAAAAACGGTGGCCTCCGTGCTATTAATTCGTTTTCGATGTTGGGACTTTCAAATCGACGATCGGCTCCGTTAGACTTGATTTAGAGTATTTGAAGTATCTAGAAAATAAATTTCGTAATTTTTTAATATCATTTACCTAGTGATCGAAGGGCCCCAAAATCTAGAATTTTAATCATCGTAGTAAGCTATTTGCAAGTTTAGCAGTATAGAAATATCTAAATAATGTGAAATTTTGATAGAAAATTCTTTATACTATTTAATGCAAGATCAATATCTTTCATCTAAAATATTAGGGTCATTCATCACTTTTTGTGAGATTTTTATTTTCAGCCGTTGATTTTGAGCTTTTTTGATCATTAAGGAAATGATATCAAGAAATGGTGAAATATGTTTTCTAGCTATTTCAAGTTCTTCAGTTGTTGACTTAACGATTCGGATTCTTCAAGACTCCGACTCAAATCACGAATACGCCAACCACTTAAATCCATAACAATCTCCCTATTTGGCAATTTCGTGACGAAAGCCAAAAATTACATAAAACACTCACAACGCTTAGTTCACTAAAAAGAAAAATTAAATCCATTGGCATCACCAAAACAATGAACTTCTCGCATGAATGATCCAAATAAAATAAAATACAAAATTACAACTTTGTAACTTCTAACTTTGTAACTCCTAACACAAACTCTATGACTTAGGCGCACTTGGACTCTTGAAGTCTTCTAAGACCTGCAAAACAAAATTTAAACTCCAAACAAAGACAGCAATAGTCAAAGATAGTAAGTTCAATTCAAAACTTATTTTTTTTCTTTCTTCTCCCCCTTTCTTCTACAATGTAATTCATCTGCATCTTTCTCTTCGCCTCCCTTGCATCTTTTTCTTCGTCTCTTCCTATCTCAATCATCTTCCCCTTTTGTCAAAAATTGCCAAAAAGATAAAATAAAGTCGAGAAAAAATTAAATAGGACTATTGGAATGCAATATGCCAAAAGTACAAGTTTAAAATTCTTTTCAATTGCAAAACCACTAGTGATAAAATATCGACTCATGATGATTGCATTCAGAAGAAGTTAATGTAAGTGCACAACCATTTTAAAATCAAAGATATTTCATTCAATCCACATCAATTTCATAAAAATTAAAAATTTTACTACAAAACCATAAAAATGAGGATAAATTATTATAAATGTTCTTTATTTTTTTTATATACGTTAAAATTAAGTCATAAAAAATAATATAAAGATCCAAAAACTATCAAGATGTAATCGATTATCAAGATGATTTATAGAGAGTCGCTAACAGACATAAATTTGTTTAATAAACTTTCAAATTTGAGATAAGCAAATAATAAACTAGGGGTGATTCTTTGAGCATCTTTTTATTATCCCACCTTATAATAAACTAGAGATCGTATAAAATTTTGAAATTTAAATATATATTTCCAAGAGCTTCAACAAAAATCTTTGCCGATTATCAATCATTTTAGACATGTGGTAGCTTTACACACATACTGGACGATCGTAGTGGTAGCTTTTTTCTATATGTTGTGGTAGTTTTCACACTCCCTTAGGGATGTAACTCTTTCCACATCTTTCATAAACTCAGAATGATTCATTCAATTAAAACTATTATAACTCCCCCTTGAAAAATGCAATATCGTAAGTGAAAGAATCATGTCATAAATTTTAGTCTATCAGTAAGCACCTATTCATCAAAATGAGCACACACAACCGAGAAAGGTTGAGTTTCTATAGATCACACAAGATTGTAAGAATTTGATGAATATAAACTTAAGAACTCCTATAATAGATTATCTTTAAAAAATCATGAATGCGAAGTACAACTGATAATTAATGTAAAATTAATAAGAAGTGAATTAAAGTGAACCTATTTGATGTTCAAAGCACTGTTTAATGTGACAATCATTCATTAAGCTTTTAAAAACAGTAAATAAAAATCGTAACAAAGAAAGCACCAAAAAAGTGTAATGCAAACATCAAGATAGATACTGAATAAAAAACGATCAAAGCACTACAGTAAGTCAAAAACAATTTAAGACTTAAGACAAGAAAAGATATCACCTTTTCGAATCCAGACTTGTCGGATTTTTGGTTGTCTAGAGGATTGTTTTGACTTTCGATCAACCTTTGGTTTTATCTATTGTGGCTTTGACTTCTGGTTGACCAGGGAGACTTGACCAATCTGTTGTTGCATTTGAATCCATGAAGGTTGTTGAGTAGAAATAGATGTCGATTGATGTTTAGAAGATGCCAATTGAATCCTTTTTTCGTTTCGAGGGCATGTCTTCTTAACGTGACATTTAATTCCACAACTATGACATACATTATCCTTTAATTCAGTTGAAACAATTGATGTAGAATGATGTACCTTCTCAACATTTGTCTTTTCAAATCCAAGATCAAGTTTATTTGTTTGACCCAATCTGAGCAAACAATCAAGTTCTTAGATCCGGAGGAGAATTTTTGTATGTCAGATTTGAGTTGATGGACTTGTTTGGTCAAAACTTGATTTACTTCATGGATTTCCTTGAATTGTTTTTTCTAAAAAATCAATCTTATTCAGATGTGACTTAACCATTGTTTCCGATTGGTCAAGCTTCTATTGGAGGGTTTTGTTATTCTTCAATACAAGTTCCCGTTCCTCCTCAAGAGCTTTAGATGAAATCTTCAAGGTTCTGTTCTCATCTTCAAGTTCAAGTAGATGCTTTTTCAACTTCTTATTGTGCTTAGCCATCTTCTTTAATTCCTTAAGAAGTTGCTGATACACTTCCGCAAGATATTCATCATCTGACTCCCCTTGACTCTCGTCACCGTCGCTCGACGTTGTTTCATGCACAAAAAGAGAAGTAGAGTCAGAAATAGTAGATGATAAGCAAACAGTTGAAGAGGAAGCTAAAGAAGTATGAGAAAGGAAAGCAATATCGTTATTCTTTTCCTCGTCACTTGAGATCAATTTATTAGAAGTTGAATCGTCCCAAGTTTTTGTTTACAAAGCCTTTTTTTTTATAGGATTTCTTAGTGGGACAATCCGTAGAAATATGACCGTAGTCATTGCATTTGTAAACATTGGATTTCCCTTCAAATACATCATTTTCTTTAGAACCTTTTGCAAGTTTCTTGTCTTTAGAAGATTTAAAATTCGAAAATTCTTTTGATGAAGTTTTCTGTTTCGTACATGCGGATCTATTAGTTATGTTCTTTCGAAAATTTTGACGGATTTTTTTTTTTTGAGACGCGCCAATTGTTGTTCGAAGTCGGCTAGAGAGATTTCATCGTCAGAATTCGAGCCTCTATCTTCTTCCTTAGTAGATTTGAGAGCAGCATCTGTAATTTTGGAAAAAGACTTGGAAGAAAATTGATCAGTAGGGAAAGAATTTCATATGTTTGTAAAGCACCTACAAATTCTTTTACTGTCATTTGTTCGGATATTTGACAGTTTCAATAGCAGCCACCTTTGGTCTAAAGCGTTCCGAAAGAGTTCGAAGAATCTTTCTTACAATTTTAGACTCTGGGATCTTCTCACCTAAATTAACACATGTATTAATTATGTCTTGAAGTCTTAGTATCATAATCAGTAAAAGATTCATGCTTTACCATTCGTATGAAATCAAATTGACTTGTAAGCATCTTGAGCTTTTGTACTTCTACTAGATTTGTCCCCTCATGTGCAACTTGGAATGTATTCCAGATCTTTCGCCGTTTCACACGTGGAAACACGTGTGAACTCGGTAGGGGAAAGTGCGTTGAATAAGCATTAATAATACCTTTCCCATTGTAGGGCGATTTTTCTATCTTATCCTTTGACCACTTAGTTCGAAGTTTAGAAACAGTAGAATTTTCAACCATTTCAGTCAAGGAATAAAGTGTCGTGGCACGGGGGCGTGCCGTTGTCCACCTAGCACGGTACGGTACCGGCACGCTTCCGTACCGACACGTGGCACACTTGCGTGCCGATGGATACGCATGACCTCTCAGTGGCACGCTCTGGCACGTTTCTTTTATAGTTTTTTTTGTTCCTAATAAACTTTTATAATGTTATATTTGAAAGATTTAGTCAAATAATTATGAATATTGACTATATATAGCTTACTATACTAATCAATTAATATAGTGGTAAGTTTTTTTAAATGTAAAAAAAAATTATACCTTATAGAGAATAGAAATTAAAATAATAATAAAATTTACTAATAAAATTTATTTAAGAAAGTTAGAAAAAGAACAACATACTGAAAAAGAACAACATGAGCAATAAATTAAAAGACAAATAAATTAAATAAATTTAAGTATCAATTGATTTAATTTAACTTTTAATTTTATTAGTATATTTAATTGTTTTAAATTAAAAAAACAAAAT
>CM054951.1:4461019-4650055 GCA_029168755.2 Tillandsia fasciculata | reverse complement strand
AATCGTTCTTCTTTATAGCCTCTTTTAGGTCAATTCGATGGTTCTTTCAAGAACATATCTTTTGTCGAATTGATCTAATCTTTGCTTAGAGATTCCATCCATGGTTCTTCATTGATAATCTAAGCAAAGGATCACCATCGAAGCAATATTCTTACCGGCTGAGTTTGCGTTGTGGATTCGACGTGGCATCGTGGATTCGGTGTGCTAAAGGCGTTTCGTGGATTCGAAACGTGTGCTCGTGGATTCGAACGTGTGCAGTGGACGTGCAATCGGTGAGCGCAAGGTCCGAAGAAGTTGAAGGAGGGGTTTGAGTCCGTGGAGTCGGTAATCACCTTGTTATTCTTCTTTTCTTAGTGGATTGTTATTGCGTGTTGGTCCCGTGGTTTTTCTCCTGGATTGGAGTTTCCACGTAAATCTCGGTGTGTTGATTTTTATTTTCCGCATTGGTTTTTATTTTGCACTGAGATTTGTTTTTTAATATTACACCTATTCACCCCCCTCTAGGTGTTTGATAGTACCTATTTAGATCCTTGTGGATCCTAAATAACTCTACAGTTGGTATCAGAGCGGGTTTTAGGTTTATCTATCATGTCGGGTGAAAGTGGTAATATTTTTAGACCTCCTCTTTTGATGGGACCAATTATGCATATTGGAAGTGCGGATGAGAGCTTTTCTCATCTCAATTGATGAGCGGGTATGGCAAACCGTTGAATACGGTTGGGTGCATCCGGTTGAGGAAGTAGGAAATTCTACTACCCCAAAACCTCGCTCTAGATGGTCTAAAGAGGAAATCGAAAGATCTCTTACAATGGAAAAGGTATGAACGCTTTATATAATTCTCTTTCTCGACTGAGTTTACACGAATTTCCGCGTGTGAAACCGAAAAGGAAATTTGGGATATTCTCAAAATTACACATGAGAGTACTAATCTTGTAAAAATTCAAAAGCTCCAGATGCTTACAAGTCAATTTGACTCTATTCATATGGAAGAGCATGAATTGTTTACAGATTATTATACTAGACTTCAAGATGTAATTAATACATGTGCTAATTTAGGAGAAAAGATCCCGGAGTCGAAAATTGTAAGAAAGATACTTCGGACTCTTCCGGAACGGTTTAGGGCAAAGGTTACCGCCATTGAAACGTTAGTCATCCGGATGAGATGAGAGTAGAGGAATTAGTAGGTGCTTTGCAAACGTATGAAATGACTTTTCCTACTAATCAAGTTTCTTCCAAGTCTTCTTCTAAGCTTACAGGTATTGCATTCTGTCACGCCCCGGGTGTAGACCAGAACCCGGGCTCGCCAACAGATCTGCCGTGCACAAAGAATTTTCCATGTACACGAAGCGCTGGTAACCTGCTCAGATATATAATATGCAATAAAAGAGCACAAACAGAGCTGAACTGAAAGAACAAGTAATCTCAGACTGAAATACAGTTAAAACTGAAATAAAAGTACAATAAACTCTCAGCTCACCAAAATAATACAACCAGCTGGCCACAGCCAGACCCCAAAAGTAAACTACTATAGTCTGAGATACAAAAGGGGAGTACAGTAATAGTCTAGCTAATCTCTCGTTCGGGGTAGATGATCTAGCTAGTCGGCGATCCTCTTACCTCGATCTGCCGCTGAAGGCCCAGCAGCTCCCACAGTCGACTCTGCAAAACAAAGGGGAAAAAGAACAAGAAGCAATAATGGGGGTGAGAACTACTAGATAAACCAGTAGCCTCCCCTAGTGGGTAAAACCTCTGATGCTGACGCACCCACTAGGAGTAAAGAGGCAAAAAGGAAAGAACAGTGGTATGCAATAAAGACTGCTGAAAAGAAACTACCACTACTATGCCTCTAAATGCAGTGCCAAAAGATGACTGTATAGATGCAACTATGAAGCTGACTGCCCAAAGAAAACCAATCAGAGGGCCAGGAAATACTGGCACTGCCTGCTGCTCTGTCATCACTCACAACTCACCAACTGACCGGCACCCATCACGGTCTAAAAGCCTACTCCGGAGTGGCACTCGAGGGGAGCGACCCACACGAGTAAAGTATCTCTGTATCAATCATCTCTGTAACCGATGTCTCATAATAGCAGGACTGGATCATGACCATGATCAAAGTGGGAATACTCCATCCACTAATGCAACCCCGATCCCCAATCTGGTGTGATAATAACACCCGGTCAACCGCCCACAATCCGCGGCTACCGCTGAACCAATAGACCCCAATCTGATAAAGTAAAAACAGTCAACCGCCTATCATCCGCGGTTGCCACTATGCCCCACAATCCCCTAAGACAATCCCAACTGTCCCAAACTCAAGGTTCAGACACCACTATCTCAAAATCCCGATCAAACCGAGCAACATGCATCGATAGAGAAGAATAACAATAACATATGTTTTCTCCTAAGTCAAGTCCCATAATATAGTGCTGCAGTAAGATAGTGGCCTAACTAGATGTCCAATGAGCATGCAAGTTTCTCTTTAAAAACATTTAGAAAGGAACTAAGTTTCATGTGAAGAATATTTTTAGAACTATTTTAAAGATATTGTTGGGTTACTAATTTGCATGCGGTTCACGATATAGCAATTGTCCAATTTCTTGTCCCAGATTTATCACATAGAAGCCACTAAATTAATTTAGGGGCCAAATGCAATAGGTTCATACACCACAAGTTATCTATCACATGTATAATTGGGAACTCTTTTATTCTTAGTGTGCAAATCAACAAAGAGGGATACGCAACCACCCACCTCGTAAAGCATGCACAAATCACCCAGAAAATACCCGCTGTCCTCTAAGCACACCGTCAGCTGAAACAATGTCCTACAACATCACACAAGTGTACACGGTGTAAATATAACAATTCCCAAAACAGCTTTTGCTGTTTTAAAAATCAGCACGCAAAACGAGGAATTTTCACCTCTGTCCCGAGCTCCTAAAATCCCAGAAAAATCACGGTTGCGTTCCTCGCGAAAAATAGCCCAAAATCGACTCTTGAATCGCCTCGATCCGATATTCCTACGCTGAGAAACAAATCGTCGAAGTTGCCGCTGTCCAAAAATCCAAACAGCAAAATGGGGTGTCAAATCACCTCGGGAATCGTGCCAAGGAATGAGAATCCAGAGAAACCATCAACACGAAAAACGAAGCCCTACCTCTTAGGAACACACTGGCGAAGAAATCGTCGAAATCGGACTCCTGTACTGCGCGGGGGACTCCTCGGACTGAAATGCGACGATAACGGGCCGAAATGGGGGAAAACCGAGGCACACTGTAAAATCCGAAACGCCGCTGTCGATCTTCCCGAAAATCTGGGAACGCACCACGAGATAGAAAAATCAGTGGGGAACAACTTCTCTTCAAAGACCTCTCCCTTTCTCTCTCTTTTTCTCGAAAAAGCCCAAGAAGAGAGGGGGAAGGCCTATTTATAGGCCCAAAAAACTTTTGGGAAAATGACCCCTGTGTCCCCACTTTCGGGCGCAGGGGACATTTCGGGCTGCTACAGTGCGGCCCAGCCCAACAAATTTCGGGCGGCTACAGTGCGGCCCAGCCCAACCCGGGCCGCACACGGGATCCCCGCCCGTCCGACCACCTGTCCAACCCGGCCCAGGGCCCGCCACGCGTCCGCCAAACAGGCGGCAGCCGTGCGGGCCCAGCGGGGACGCGCCACGTGTCCCCCTGCGGGGCGGCGGGGTGGTGGCGCCCGCCAATGGCGGGGCGCCACGTGGCGGGCGCTTCCCCGCCCGTCACGCCCGCCGGGCGCCGCCTGCGCACCTGCGCCGCGCGTGCGTACGGCCGCGTGCGTACGGCCGCAGGTGCGCGCCTGCGGGTGCACCTCGCGCACATGCGCCAACAACCCGGGGCCGCCACGTGGCGCGCCCCGGTGCACCGTGCACCGCGCCCACACCGCGCCTGCCCGGCCTGCCCGCGCTGCCCGCGCACCCTCCCGTGCGCCGCGCGCCCTGGACCGGACCAACCGGCGCCTGCCACGTGGCCCGCCGGTGCACCGTGCACCGGCGGCCCGTTCCGTGGACGGGAGTGGCGCGGCCCAATCAGAGGCCGCCACGTGTCCCTGGCCGGTCCACAAGTCCCCCCGTGCACCATTTTGCACAGAAAACTTCCGGGGGTCCGTTTTTGGGCGTCCGGACTCCAAATTAAATAAGTAAATAGCCATTTTCAAGCGTTTTTCCGCGCTGAATCTAAATACGGCCTCCGTTTAGCCTGATTCCACTCCAAAAAATTCAGCAAAGTCAGCCAAAGGTCAGGCTTGATCCCAAATCCTCCCTGAGTCCAAACAACACATCCCTTTGACATGTTGGGGCCCAACACACCAACACTAGGTGTTCCACACCCCGAACAGGGAAAAAACACAGGGGAAAAACTGGGACACTACATCCTCCCCCACTAACAAAAGTTTCGTCCTCGAAACTAAAATCATACCTCAATCCAGAGCCTCGAACAAGTAGGGGTAGGCGTCCATCATCTCTGACTCGGGCTCCCACATCGCCTCGCGCTCATCATGATTGCTCCAAAGGATCTTCACATAGGGAATGGTCCGATTGCGCAATTCTTTCACCTCCCGATCAAGAATCCGTACTGGGCGCTCCTCATATCTCAAATCCTCGCTGATCTCGAGGGGTGCAAAGTCGATGACGTGCGACGGGTCGAAGACGTACCTCCTCAGTGTGGAAACATGGAAAACATCGTGGACACCAGCCAGTCTCGGGGGAAGTGCAAGTCGATAAGCAACTGGCCCGATACGCTCCAACACCTCGAAGGGTCCAATGTATCGGGGGCTGAGTTTCCCGCGAATGCCGAACCTCCTGATCCCCTTGGACGGCGAGACTTTCAGAAATACATGATCTCCAACCTGAAACTCCAAGTCTCGTCGCCGGACATCAGCATAGCTCCTCTGTCGACTCTGAGCGGTCTGAAGATGCTGTCGAATCACCCGGACCTTCTCCTCTGCCTCCAGCAGTATATCTGGCCCCAAGGTCCGTCTCTCGCCTACGTCACTCCAATAAAGTGGTGATCGGCACTTGCGTCCATACAACGCTTCAAACGGAGCCATCTGAATGCTCGCTTGAAAGCTGTTGTTGTACGCAAACTCAACCAAGGATAAGTGCCGAATCCAACCTCCGCCGAAATCCAAGACACAAGCCCTCAGCATGTCCTCCAAGATCTGTATGGTCCGCTCTGACTGCCTATCAGTCTGAGGATGAAAAGCTGTACTGAATCTGAGCTGAGTCCCCATCGCAGTCTGCAAACTCCCCCAAAAATGCGAGGCAAACCTCGGATCTCTATCTGACACAATGGAGGCGGGTACTCCATGCAGTCTCACAATCTCATCAAGGTATAGCTGGGCTAGTCGATCGAGTGGCCAAGTAGTCTGCATAGGCAAGAAGTGCGCTGACTTGGTAAGTCGATCCACCACTACCCAGATAGCATCTGCTCCGCCCTGTGCCCTCGGCAATCCGACCACGAAGTCCATGGTAATGTGGTCCCATTTCCACTCAGGGATTGGGAGACTTTGTAACTTGCCAGCTGGCACCCGATGCTCAGCTTTTACTTGCTGACAAGTCAAACACTGGGCCACAAATCTCCCGACATCCCTCTTCATGCCATTCCACCAAAAATGTGCCTTGAGGTCCTTATACATCTTAGTCCCCCCAGGATGAAGGGTATAAGGTGTATAATGGGCCTCTCTCAATATCTGCTCTCTGATCTCAGCATCCACTGGCACACATGCTCGGTCCCTGTACCTCAGTACTCCCGCAGCATCCACTGTAAAATCCCCTGACTGATCACTCGGAAGCTGATCTCGAATCCTGGTCAAGTGGGGGTCCTCACTCTGTTTCTCCCTGATCCTGTCCAGCAGAGTGGGCTGCACGACTAATGACGTCAGTCTAGCAGAGACCCCAGGGGACACCACCTCTATCTCGAGCCGTCTCATCTCCTCCAATAGGGGCGCCTGGTCTGTGATCAACATAGACAAACTCTGAACTGCTCTCCGGCTCAAAGCATCAGCGACCACGTTAGCCTTGCCTGGGTGGTAAAGGATATCCACATCATAATCCTTTAGTAGCTCTAACCACCTGCGCTGCCTCAAGTTCAGCTCCTTCTGGGTGAACAGATACTTTAAACTCTTGTGGTCGGTGTAGATCTCGCAATGCTCCCCGTACAGGTAATGGCGCCAAAGCTTCAGTGCAAACACTACGGCAGCGAGCTCTAAGTCGTGGGTAGGGTAATTCTTCTCGTAATCCTTGAGCTGTCTCGATGCATAAGCAATTACCCTCCCATCCTGCATCAACACGCAACCGAGTCCACTGTGTGATGCGTCACTGTAGATCACATATCCTTTCCCCATAACAGGGAGGGAAAGGATAGGAGCAGTCATCAGTCTGTCCTTCAGCTCCTCGAAGCTCTTCTGACAGTCCTCACTCCAAATAAACTTAACTCCTTTACGCGTTAACCGAGTGAGGGGTGTGGAAAGCTTCGCAAAGCCTTCCACAAACCGGCGATAATAACCAGCTAATCCCATGAAGCTGCGCACCTCCGATACAGTCGTCGGTCGGGGCCAATCACGAACTGCCTCAATCTTCGCCGGGTCTACAGCTACACCGGCGGCGGAAATCACATGGCCCAAGAAAGCTACCTCCCGAAGCCAAAACTCGCACTTCACCAGCTTGGCATACAACTTCTTCTCCCGCAGAAGTTGTAGCACAGTCCTCAAGTGCTCCTCATGCTCGGCCTCGCTCCGGGAGTAAACCAGGATATCATCTATGAACACCACCACAAATCGATCCAGGAATGGCCGAAATATCCTGTTCATCAAGTCCATAAAGGCGGCAGGGGCATTAGTCAATCCAAATGGCATAACTGTAAACTCATAATGCCCGTACCGTGATCTGAAAGCAGTCTTAGGAATATCCTCGGCCTTCACCTTTAATTGGTGGTAACCAGACTGTAGATCAATCTTGGAAAAGACACAAGACCCTTGCAGCTGATCAAAGAGATCGTCGATGCGCGGCAGAGGGTACTTGTTCTTGATGGTCACTTTATTCAGCTCCCTATAGTCCACACACAGTCTAAGTGACCCATCTTTCTTCTTCACGAATAGCACCGGTGCTCCCCAGGGTGACACACTGGGTCTAATGAAACCCTTATCCATCAAGTCTTGCAACTGTGCTTTAAGCTCTCTCAGCTCAGCCGGTGCCATCCGATAAGGAGCCTTAGAGATTGGCGCAGTTCCTGGGACTACGTCAATCACAAACTCAATCTCTCTGTCGGGCGGCATACAAGTCAGCTCAGGTGGAAACACATCCGGGAACTCGCGGACGATAGGGATATCCCCGAGTCCCGGTGCCGCTGTAGGCCCCTCTACAACACTAGCCAAAAAGGCTACACATCCTCAGTGAATCATCCGTCTCGCTCGGGAAGTCGAAACCATAGAGGCAAAGAAAGCGCTCTGACATCCCCGGTACACCAACACCTCCTGGTCTGGCTCTCTAAAAGTGACAGTCCTCTCGGCACAGTCAATAGTCGCAAAATACCGAGCCAGCCAGTCCATCCCGAGAATCACATCAAAATCCTGCAGCTGTCTCAAGACCAACAGGTCTGCTGGCATAATCCAGGACTCGATCTGCATCGGGCAGGACCAACACACTCCTCCACGAGCAAAGTGTGATCGGGAATCTGTACCTCTCGTGCACGTGGCAAAAGTCCTACCTCTAACCCATGTAATGATGCAAAAGATCTACTAATGAAAGAATGCGATGCTCCAGTATCAAATAAGGTGCGAGTCCTAATGCCAGAAAGTAAAGTGATACCTGCCACCACGTGGTCTGCTGCTGAAGCATCCTCTACCTGTGCAGCATACACTCGCCCACTCTGAGCTGGAGGGCGATAATCTGTGGAATGGGAGGAAGATGGCCTGCTCGCTGGAGCATAAGGCCGCTGAGCCGTCGACCGCTGCTGCGATGATGCTGGGGCAGATGCTGAAGAAGGGGCGGCTGAGGTCGAAAAGGGGCACGCAGCTCGAATGTGCCCTGGCTGTCCACATCCATAGCAACGACCCCACCGCTGGTCACAGGTGCCGGGGAAGTGCGGACCTCCACAGAAAATACAACTGCTGGGAGCCCGTGACTGTCGGGACTGCTGCTGCTGAGACTGTCTCTGTCGCTGTGGCTGCCGCTGAGACCCGCGCTGCGACGACTGCGATTTCTGCTGCTGCTGCTGCTGCTGGGGCCTCTGGGATCCACCAGGCCCTCGCCGCTCCGAACGCCCACGGCCCGGAAACTGAGGCGGTGGCGGTCGGGGCGGCCTCCAAGTACTGGCCTGTCCCCCCTCATCCTGGGCTGGTCGCTTTCTGTCGGAGCTCTGAGCGACCGCGGCCCGCTGTCTGGCCACCACCTGATCACCTCTCTCCACCCACTGTGCATGCTCTGCGGCTGCATCCAGAGTCTGAAATCTCTGAGCATGCACCAGGGTGTAAATCTCTGGACGAAGGCCTCCCTCGAACATCTCAACCTGGTGCGGCCCGTCACGAGCGACGAAGGGCACGCAGTTCAACAACTCCATGAACTCCTGGAAATAGGCATGGGCCGATCGCTCGCCCTGCTGCAGGTTCTTCAAGTCGTCCTCCAACTTCTTCTTCACACTGGTCGAAAAATAGGTGTCCAGCACCAACCGCCGGAACTCCTCCCAGGGCAGCTGTCGAGAAATCCGGAACTCCGGTGGCTCTACCCGCTGCCACCAAAAATCTGCATCCCCGTCCAAACAGTGCACCGCCATGTGCACTCGATACTTCGTCGGGTCGACGAAGAAGTCCCGAAAAAGCTTCTCCAACGCAGAAAGCCATCTCCCAACAGCCGAGGGCGGAGCATCCCGCCCTGAGAATCTAGGTGGTCCCCGCTTAACAACTGGGAGAGTTTGTCAGCAAATCCTGCGCCTCCTCCGCAGTCAAAGGCTGAATAGCTCCAGGAGCCCCGCTACTCGAAGATGGCGCTGACGGCACAAAAGGTGCTACAGGAGGCACGAAGGCCTCAGGAACAGCTGGGGTGGTGCCTCTCTCTGAGCAAGCAGCTGATCGATCCTCTGCTGCTGCTGACGATGGCTCTCTGCCAATTGGGCCACCATGGTGTTACGGAATTTGAGTTGGCGTATTTCGTGAATGTATTAAGTCTTGAAGATTGAAGATGAAGAAACTTTGGATCGTATACCTCAATCTCAAGAAAGAAGAATTCAAAAGGATCAGGTACGTTTAACTAAAGAATTTTGATGATCCGAATACTTCTTATAGTGTAGAAACACCTGGAAGAGGTTTTATTTGCTTAAACATCAAAAACTGGACATGGGACATGTTCAGGATCCGGATCGTGGCTTGCAATCCGGATCCCGAAGGGTGTTGGTTCATACACTGGTTCAATCCGGATCGCAGCTCCTCTGATCCGGATCCCGAACATAGTTTTACCTGCTTGCTTCTCGATCCGGATCAGGAACTGCAATCCGGATCCCGAACATGATGTTTTGGTAAAACTGTATGAACGATCCGGATCGGGGACTACGATCCGGATCCCGAACAAGCAATTTTCTGGAAACCGTCTTTTGTGCTTCTGCAATCCGGATCGCCAAATCCAATCCGGATCGCCGTCGGTAATTCTTTCCAGAAAAGGCTGTTTTTGATCCGTATATTCTTCCTAGGGTTTCTAACCTATAAATAGGCCCTTTATTCATTTCTAGGGCATCCGCAATCATCGGCATATAACTATTAGAAGAAATATAGCCGAAAAGAAAAATCCACATATATAGAGAAGAAAGGAAATCAATAGATTTATTCTATGGTTCTTCATCTATATTGATTGATTTGATTCTAGGTTTTCCATACTCACATTTTGAGTAGAATCAAATCAATGAATACTTAGATGGTATTTCCGATCTATCTTTAATCTAAGTATTCGGCGGATCATCACCACCCAAACAAACAACGATTTACCCCAAAATCGGCGCGTGGACTCGCGTGGCCTTGTGGATTCAAGGTGCAACCGCTCTCGTGGATTCGGAGCGAGGTACGTTCGTGGATTCGAAGCGTGCCATTGGGTGAAGACCGTGGATTCGGTTGGACGTCGTGGACTCGACGTTGGACGCTGTGGATTCAGCGTTGGGCGCGGATCGTGGATTCGAGAAGCGTCGTGGAGCGAGCGGGAAGATCTACTAGGAGCGTATGAAAAAGGTTGAGTCGTCTGTGAGTACGGTATATCACCTTGTACGTGTGTTAATTCTAGTGGATTTCGCCGTGTTATCGGTCCCGTGGTTTTTTACTCCGGTTTGGAGTTTTTCCACGTAAAAATCTTGCGTGTTCTTTTATTTTTCCGCATTGGGTTTATTTGCGCAATGATTTTTTGAGTGTTTATTGTTTACACCTATTCACCCCCCTCTAGGTGTTTTTTCCCCTATTTAGATCCTTATTAACCTAAACCCAACAAGTGGTATCAGAGCGGGAATAGGGTTGTAAACAATGGTTGAAGGTGGAAACATCAATCGACCCCCTTTCTTTGATGGAACAAATTATGCGTACTGGAAAGTGCGGATGAAAGCCTTTTTAATTTCCATCGACGAAAGGGTGTGGCAATCAATTGAATTAGGATGGTCTAATCCAACTGAAATTTTAGATGATGTTCGCACCTTAAAACCTAGGTCGAAATGGACCAAGGAAGAGATAGACTTATCTTCTTACAATGGCAAAGGGATTAATGCTCTATTTAATGCTTTGTCACAAACTGAGTTCTCTCGCGTCTCGGCATGTGAGACTGCGAAAGAAATCTGGGATGTTCTTCAAGTTACGCATGAGGGAACTAACCTAGTGAAGATTCAGAAACTGCAAATGCTCACGAGCAAGTTTGACTCTATCTCTATGGCAGAGAATGAATCCTTCACTGACTATTACACACGATTGCAAGATATCGTAAACTCATGTGCTAACTTGGGAGAGAAGATTCCAGAATTTAAAGTTGTAAGAAAAATTCTAAGAACTCTTCCTGAACGATTTCGCCCGAAGGTCGCAGCCATTGAAACAATTAAACACCCGGACGAAATGCGTGTAGAAGAATTAGTAGGTGCTTTACAAACTTATGAAATGACTTTTCCTACTAACTATTCTTCTGGAAAGGCATCCTCTTCTAAGTCTTCAGGTTACGCATTGAAATCAACTAAAGAAGAAGACGCGGATTCATCCTCCTCGGACGACGACGAGAACCTTTCTATGGAAGACTTTGAGAAGCAGCTCGCTCTCTTGACAAGGAAGTTTCGCCGCAACTTTCGAAGGGGAAATTCAAGCAAAACTCCATCCTTCGGAAAGTCGAAGAAAGGCAAGGGTTCTTCAACTTACAAGTCAAGGAAGCAAGAGAACTTCTCAAAGGATAAGAAAAGTTCTGAGGGACAAGTTCAGTGCTTCAAATGTCGAGGCTACGGCCACATTTCAACGGAATGTCCCAACAAGAATCCGGCTAAGAAGAAAGCGATGCAAGTTGTTACTTGGGATGACAACTCCACGTCAAATGAGTCATCCTCAAGTGATGAAGAAGACAACGCGACAGCTTTCCACGCGTCCACTACATCTTCACCCTTCATGTGCTTAATGGCAAGTACATCCGACTCACTGTCCAACTCCACTGTTGAAAAGATTGCAACGGACAATGAATCAGATGATTCTGAAGGTGAAGATTTTGCTCTAGCCTACCATAAGCTTTTGAGGGATTCAAAGAAACTGGCTAAGCAAAACAAGGGGTTGAAAGGGAGGTTGCAGGATCTTGAAGATGAAGTAAAAAGGGTAACCTCTCACGCAACCGATCTTGAAGTGGAAAGGGATAATCTGATTAAAACAAATGTTTCCCTTCAAGAGTCCAATGAGCAACTCGAGAAGAATTATATGGATATGGTGAACAAAGCGAATTACTTCTTGAAGCTCAACGGCGAGGCTCGACAGAAAAATTGGAAATGACGGAGACCATACGCCAACTGAAGGATGACTTAAAGAGATTTTCTTCTGGAAGGAGTAAGTTGGACAGACTTCTTGGTCTTGGTCAAAGAAATAAGTTCGGCCTCGGATACACTCAAACTGGAGACATTCCAAGTTCGAGTGGTACAGTATTTGTGCCTCAGTCGGTATCTCCTCCTCCGACACCGGTGTTCACGACAAGCAACGACAACAAACCTACTACATCTCCTCGGAATCGACAAGAATCAAGGTATGTTTTCGTTGTGGCATTTCAGGGCACATAAGAAGAAATTGCAAGACGGAAGCCAAACGCACACCTCAAGCACCTCTTGCAATGACTACCAAAAAGGCTATTCCTCGAAAAAAATGCAATTCATTCAAGGAAAAGAGCCTTGGTAGTACACCGCTCAAGACGACATCATCAAGGAGCAGCAATTCTTCAAGCAAGACGCTCTCACCTAGGAAATCAACTTCACGATCATTACCGACGCATTCCAAAAAGGTTTGGGTGCGCAAAGGTGAAATTTTCCCTGTCTTGCTACCAATGTTTCCTTGCATGCATATGATAGTTCGTCTTGGTACCTGGATAGCGGGTGTTCCCGTCATATGACCGGCGATAAAAACTGTTTTCAAACATTTGAGAAAAACTCCGGAGGACTTGTTGTTTTCGGAGATGGTCGGTCTTCCAAAATTGTTGGAAAGGGAACGGTAGCTATTCCAGATGGCCCGGTTCTAGATAATGTGTTATTTGTTCATGGCCTTAAGACTAACCTCATAAGCATAAGTCAACTGTGTGATAGTGGTTATTCAGTTAATTTTTCATCTGATAAATGCACTGTAACTGACATGAACCATGCTTTCTTTTTAAAGGGGGTTAGATCAGAAAACAATTGTTATGTAGTTCCTACTAAGATTTCTGAAAAATGTAACCTAGCATCTTTGAAAAATGAAACACTTTGGCATGAAAGGCTAGGTCACATAAACTTTAAGGAACTTGCTAGAATTTCGAATAAAGATGTGGTCAAGGGGGTTCCGAAACTTTCTTTTGAACAAAACCTTGTGTGTGGCGGTTGCCAAAAAGGAAAACAGTCTAGGACTGCACACAAGAACTTGAACCACATAGGTACAAAACGGCCATTGGAACTTTTGCATATGGACTTAATGGGGCCAACTCGTCAACCATCTCTGGGAGGTAAATGGTATATTTTCTTGTTGGTTGATGATTATTCTAGATATACTTGGGTAGCTTTCTTAAAAGAAAAAGCTGATACCTTTGATTCTTTTCTCGAAATCTGCAATCGTATTATGATAGAAAAGAATGATAGGATTACTCGAGTTAGGAGTGATAGAGGTGGCGAATTCATAAATTCCAAATTCATTGATTTTTGCACTTCTAATGGCATTAAACATGAATTCTCCGCACCTTACACACCTCAACAAAATGGTGTAGTCGAGCGCAAAAACAGGGTCGTACAGGAAATGGCACGTGTTATGCTTCACAGCCGGAACTTACCTTTTTATTTTTGGGCTGAAGCGGTGAACACTGCTGTTTATGTTATCAATCGCGTGTATTTGCGCCCGGGGACATTGAATACACCATATGAACTTTGGTTTTGTAGAAAACCTAACATCAAATATTTTCGCATTTTTGGGAGTCGGTGTTTTATTTTACGTGATCGTGAGAATCTTGGAAAATTTGACTCTCGAAGTGACGAAGGGATTTTCTTAGGTTATTCTACAAACAGCAGAGCATATCGAGTTTTTAACTTAGAATCTAAGACGATCGTAGAATCGATAAATGTTAAGGTAGATGAAGCTTTTCACTTTGAATCTGAAAAATCTACCCTCGATATCTCTCTTGATGATGATACACCTGCTAATGCATCTTCTTCTAACAATTCTTTCGATAATAATGTTGATGCATCTAACGGTTCTTCAAGCTTATCTGATGTGCAGGAATCATCTCGTGTACCTCCGCCTACTCCTCTACCTCAAACGTTACGCATCTCCAAGGATCACCCTGAATCGAACATAATTGGAGATCCACAAGAAGGAGTTAGAACACGGAGACAATTGGTTTGCGGATTTGCATGCTATGTATCTCAAATCGAACCAAGGAATGTTGATGAAGCTCTCCAAGATGATTACTGGATTAAAGCAATGCAGGAAGAGCTCCATCAATTTGAGCGAAACAAAGTCTGGGAATTGACGAAGCCTCCGAAGCAACACAATGTGATAGGTACCAAATGGATCTTCAAGAACAAGAAAAACGAAGAAGGTACTATCATCAGGAACAAAGCAAGGTTAGTTGCTCAAGGCTACTCTCAAGTAGAAGGTATAGACTTTGATGAAACTTTCGCCCCTGTAGCTAGACTCGAGTCCATTCGTATATTGTTTGCGATCGCTTGTCATAATTTCAAAGATTATTTCAAATGGACGTTAAGAGCGCCTTTTTAAATGGATTTTTAAATGAGGAAGTTTATGTAGCTCAACCGAAAGGTTTTGTGGATCATAAACTACCTAACCATGTTTTTCGTCTGAAAAAGGCTCTTTACGGTCTGAAACAAGCACCGCGAGCATGGTACGAAAGGTTGACAAAGCACCTTTTGGAAAAGGGCTACACTCGAGGGGGAGCTGACAGGACTCTCTTTGTGAAGCATTATCAAAACAATTTCATAGTTGCTCAAATCTATGTCGATGACATTGTTTTTGGAGCAACGAGAGATAATGATGCTTCTAAATTCGCGGAGACCATGGAAAGCGAATTTGAGATGTCCATGATGGGCGAATTGAATTATTTTCTTGGATTACAAGTTAAACAAAACGATGAAGGAATTCACTTGTGTCAATCCAAGTATGCACTGGAGTTGGTCAAAAAGTTTGATCTTGAAAATTCTAAGGATTTTCCGACTCCAATGGGAACTAGCCATAAGGGACTTGGAAGTGAATCACAAAGTGAGAATGTAGACGAGAAACTGTACCGCAGTATGATTGGGAGTCTACTATATCTCACGGCTAGTCGCCCGGATATATCCTTCAGTGTTGGGATTTGTGCGAGATATCAATCAGCACCGAAGGAGGTTCACCTGAAAGCGGTGAAACGGATCATCCGGTATATCAAAGGTACAATCAATTTCGGAATTTGGTATCCTATGGGAACGACTTTGGATATTGTTGGATACTCAGATGCCGATTGGGCTGGATCAGTGGATGACCGGAAAAGCACGAGTGGTGCATGCTTCTATCTTGGCCACTGCCTTGTTGCATGGCACAGTAAAAAGCAGAACTGCATAGCACTCTCGACTGCCGAAGCGGAGTACATTTCTGCAGGAAGTTGTTCAACCCAATTGATTTGGATGAAAAGCGTGTTGAGCGATTTCCGGATTTCAACATCTTCGGTAACCATTTTATGTGACAACACTAGTGCTATTAACATTTCTAAAAACCCTGTGTTGCACTCTAGAACAAAACATATTGAACTTAGATATCATTTTCTTAGAGAGCTAGTTGAATCAAACATTCTTCAACTGTCATATATTTCAACTGAGGATCAATTAGCCGATATCTTAACAAAACCTTTGGATCAAAAACGTTTTATTCACTTGCGTAAAGCAATTGGCATGCTTTCCTTGAAATAACTTTTTGAAACCTTTGCTTAGGTTAGGTTTTGTTTTTGTTTTTGTTTTGTTCTTTATCTATGTTTTGTACATAGGACATTAATTGAGCATAAATCATAATTGACTTTAATTGCATCCTTTTATGTATTTAGAAATTTATTATGCATTTGATGTCATAATATTTCAATGTTGCAATGATCATTTGCGTTAATTAAACCATCTTTTAAGTGATCAAAGTCAATTTCTCTCTCAATGATCTCTTGGTATAGTCATTATCATATTTGATTGCTTAGTCGAGTATGAATTCGAGATCAATGGTTTGGTTGAATACTTTATATATTAAATAATTGATAGCCAATTGAGGGGGAGTCAATGAAATGTAAAATGCTCAAAAGATGTGGAAAGAGTTACATCCCATGAGGAGTGTGAAAACTACCACCACATGGAGAAAATGAAAAAAAAAATATACTCCATGAATGAAAAGCAAATTTTTGTTTTGAAAATTGTTGATGAAATTCATATTGAAATACTTGACTCAGTCGTATTTCATGGTTGGTATAAGGTGGGATTTTGAGTAAAAGATGCTCAAAGAGCCACTCCTTCAACAGATTGACTAGATATATTATCTAACTTATCTGGGATTTCAAACATCTATTGATCTTGGTACTTCATTTTCTTTGCTAAAATTGATGATTTGATAAAGGCATTACACATAGGATCAGGATAGATGTAATTGAAGTTGTTCAACTTTAAGTGTTTTAACTTTCGTAAATTTTCGTTTCATTTTTGGGTATTGTTGATAGATTTTGCATAATCTATTTCTTGTTGTATGAAACGATGTCTTTTGTTTAAAGTTGACATGGTAAAGTGCTTACATACTTTTTCTGGATTTTATGGAATTTTTCTGAATTTTTCTGGAGAAAAAGTTGAAGCCGATCCGGATCGGGGTAAGTGATCCGGATCCCGAACGCAGGATTCTTCCTGCGGGTAGCCGATCCGGATCACATTCTCGATCCGATCCGGATCACGGCTAGGGTTTTTATAAGAACAAAGAGGATTTGATTTCTTTTACCCTAATCTTTTGTTCTAAAATCTCTAGAGCTTCTCTCTCTAGATTTCTTGCATTTTGGAGCTTCCAAACTCAAAGTTCTTCGGATTCAAGTAAGTTTTATTGATCAAAACTCGGTTTTTCACAGTTTTTATGTTTTTTCTTCAAACGTGAGTTGAAATCTTGAAACTTTTTCGTTTGTGAATGGTTTTTGATCAAATTTCTTTTGAAATAAGGACTCTGGGTCAATTAGTTTTGCTTTTATGCTGGGTTTTCTCAAGATAAACGAGTTTTTAGGCTTCGATTTCTAAAAATTCTGGTTTAGGGCATAAAAGAGGAATTTTTGAAAATCATGGAATTGATCTATTTTTAAAATTCTTTTTGGAAAACTAATTTGATTCTTGGCTTCTCTACATGATTATGATTGTCTAGGTACAATTTTTCAAATTTTTCAAAATTGACGATTTTTCATATGTTCTTGAGTTGGGTTTGCACAGGACATTTTCTCAAACCCAAAGCACCAGAGTCAATGGCTTTCTCCTGGTTGATCTTGCTATTGGTCACGATGATGCACGCAAGTACATCTGTTAAAGAAGAACCAGATGTCTCAACTCGAGACAAACCGAACGAAGCTAATGAAGACAGCTCGGATTACAATGAGGAAGAATGGGACGAATTCTTCAAGGATGTTCAGCGAAAAATTGATGAGGAGGACAGGAAATTCACCAAAGGAAAGAGACTTATGAAATCTGCCTCCACAACCAGACAATATACAAGAAGAAGAAGAAATGTCCAAAGAAGTACGAGTCAGCATAGTGGGCCTCTCACCAGAGCACGCTCACTTTCTGGAATTCTGCAAACTGAATCTCCATGGACTGCAGGACCAGATGCACCATCTGCATCTACACAGCGTCCATCGCACTCAAAGACACGGACAACTGAGACAGAGATCTTGGAATCGATCTGTCAGGAACAACATAGACTCTCAGCTACACAAGAGAGAATATCGAAAGAGCTTCAGCAGATTTCCTCTGAACACAAGAAGATCAAGAAAAAGTACTCAAATTTTAAGAATTTGCTTAAAGGGATTTTGAGCAAGCTGAGTTGTACTAGTTCAGATTCTTCAGACTGAGCAGCACCTTCTGTTCACTTTGTCTACTTTCGTTCTTAGTTTTCAGGACGTAGTTTTCCTTCTTACTTTTAGTTTAGTTCTCAGTTTGTGCATATTAATAGAACTTTTTTTTTACTCTCCTTACATATTGTAGCTCTTGCTACGTTTTGGCTTTGTTTTGTGACAAAAAGGGGGAGAGAGAGTTAGAGTTAGCGAGAACTTTGAACAATGAACAATGATTGTGAATATCAAGGTAAGTATGACTTCAACTCAACTTTGGTTTTTCTTATGTGATTTGTGTCATGCCTCTATACTAACTATTCGACTAACTATTTGGGCATGTAATATGACTAACAAGTTGATGTTGAACTAACATACTTTGACATTTGGTTTTTGACTGCTTAGAAGATATGTTGGTTTTAACTATGATTCTCTTACATATCTGAATTTTTCAAATGTCATGATGAGAATAAACTCTATCTCTGTAGTTGGTTTTGAATGTTTCAATTCTTGAGGTAACTAACGATTTTGTTTGTCAAGAATGCCTTCTGTGTGCAGAGATTACAGATGTCTAAGTCTAGAGTCTGTTCTAGGAGTTTATCTCATGTTTTTAATTTCTGGATCTCTTTTGTAAATTTTTGTTGTATGGTGATAGCAACAAAAATATCTTTTTGAATTTTCTTTTGTGGATTTGTGTTTTGTCACGAAACCGCCAAAGGGGGAGATTGTTACGGAATTTGAGTTGGCGTATTTCGTGAATGTATTAAGTCTTGAAGATTGAAGATGAAGAAACTTTGGATCGTATACCTCAATCTCAAGAAAGAAGAATTCAAAAGGATCAGGTACGTTTAACTAAAGAATTTTGATGATCCGAATACTTCTTATAGTGTAGAAACACCTGGAAGAGGTTTTATTTGCTTAAACATCAAAAACTGGACATGGGACATGTTCAGGATCCGGATCGTGGCTTGCAATCCGGATCCCGAAGGGTGTTGGTTCATACACTGGTTCAATCCGGATCGCAGCCTCCTCTGATCCGGATCCCGAACATTAGTTTTACCTACTTGCTTCCTCGATCCGGATCAGGAACTGCAATCCGGATCCCGAACATGATGTTTTGGTAAAACTGTATGAACGATCCGGATCGGGGACTACGATCCGGATCCCGAACAAGCAATTTTCTGGAAACCGTCTTTTGTGCTTCTGCAATCCGGATCGCCAAATCCAATCCGGATCGCCGTCGGTAATTCTTTCCAGAAAAGGCTGTTTTTGATCCGTATATTCTTCCTAGGGTTTCTAACCTATAAATAGGCCCTCTTATTCATTTCTAGGGCATCCGCAATACATCGGCATATACATGCGCTATTAGAGAAGAATATAGCCGAAAAGAAAAAATCCACATATATAGAGAAGAAAGGAAATCAATAGATTTATTCTATGTTTCTTCATCTATATTGATTGATTTGATTCTAGGTTTTCCATACTCACATTTTGAGTAGAATCAAATCAATGAATACTTAGATGGTATTTCCGATCTATCTTTAATCTAAGTATTCGGCGGATCATCACCACCCAAACAAAACAACGATTTACCCCAAAATCGGCGCGTGGACTCGCGTGGCCTTGTGGATTCAAGGTGTTACCGCTCTCGTGGATTCGGAGCGAGGTGCGTTCGTGGATTCGAAGCGTGCCATTGGGTGAAGACCGTGGATTCGGTTGGACGTCGTGGACTCGACGTTGGACGCTGTGGATTCAGCGTTGGGCGCGGATCGTGGATTCGAGAAGCGTCGTGGAGCGAGCGGGAAGATCTACTAGGAGCGTATGAAAAAGGTTGAGTCGTCTGTGAGTACGTTATATCACCTTGTACGTGTGTTAATTCTAGTGGATTTCGCCGTGTTATCGGTCCCGTGGTTTTTTACTCCGGTTTGGAGTTTTTCCACGTAAAAATCTTGCGTGTTCTTTTATTTTTCCGCATTGGGTTTATTTGCGCAATGATTTTTTGAGTGTTTATTGTTTACACCTATTCACCCCCCTCTAGGTGTTTTTTCCCCTATTTAGATCCTTATTAACCTAAACCCAACACATGGCCCGCAGCTCACCAATCTCAGTGGATCCCGTCTGCTCCGGCTCAACAGGGGGTGTAGGGGCACCCAGAGCGGGATCCGACGTCGGGGAGACATCCTGCCACAAGAAAACACGAATCAGTAACATAACCCCACATGACCCAATCTAGCGAAAGCCAAAGACATCCCCCAATTTCTGCGACTTTATGTTGTCTGCAGCCAACATAACGGTCCACCAGAAATTGGGTATGTCGATCCCTCCTCACTCACTGGAAGAGTCCAATAAATAAATCGACGACTTTCGCGAAGTGTCACGCCTCTCGCGCCCTATCATCCTAGGGTCTGCCAAAAGCCTAGGGTTTCCTAAGTCCCAACTGACCTATCCCTAAGCTCTGATACCAACTTAATCTGTCACGCCCCGGGTGTAGACCAGAACCCGGGCTCGCCAACAGATCCGCCGTGCACACAGAATTTTTCATGTACACGAAGCGCTGGTAACCTGCTCAGATATATAATATGCAATAAAAGAGCACAAACAGAGCTGAACTGAAAGAACTACAAGTAATCTCAGACTAAAATACAGTTAAAACTGAAATAAAAGTACAATAAACTCCCAGCTCACCAAAATAATACAACCAGCTGGCCACAGCCAGACCCAAAAGTAAACTACTATAGTCTGAGATACAAAAGGGGAGTACAGTAATAGTCTAGCTAATCTCTTGCTCGGGGTAGATGATCTAGCTAGTCGGCGATCCTCTTACCTCGATCTGCCGCTGAAGGCCCAGCAGCTCCCACAGTCGACTCTGCAAAACAAAGGGGGAAAAAGAACAAGAAACAACAATGGGGGTGAGAACTACTAGATAAACCAGTAGCCTCCCCTAGTGGGTAAAAACCTCTGATGCTGACGCACCCACTAGGAGTAAAGAGGCAAAAAGGAAAAAACAGTGGTATGCAATAAAGACTGCTGAAAAGAAACTACCACTACTATGCCTCTAAATGCAGTGCCAAAAGATGACTGTATAGATGCAACTATGAAGCTGACTGCCCAAAGAAAACCCAATCAGAGGGCCAAGAAATACTGGCACTGCCTGCTCTGTCATCACTCACAACTCACCAACTGACCGGCACCCATCACGGTCTAAAAGCCTACTCCGGAGTGGCACTCGAGGGGAGCGACCCACACGAGTAAAGTATCTCTGTATCAATCATCTCTGTAACCGATGTCTCATAATAGCAGGACTGGATCATGACCATGATCAAAGTGGGAATACTCCATCCACTAATGCAACCCCGATCCCCAATCTGGTGTGATAATAACACCCGGTCAACCGCCCACAATCCGCGGCTACCGCTGAACCCATAGACCCCAATCTGATAAAGTAAAAACATCTGGTCAACCGCCTATCATCCGCGGTTGCCACTATGCCCCACAATCCCCTAAGACAATCCCAACTGTCCCAAACTCAAGATTCAGACACCACTATCTCAAAATCCCGATCAAACCCGAGCAACATGCATCGATAGAGAAGAATAACAATAACACATGTTTTCTCCTAAGTCAAGTCCCATAATATAGTGCTGCAGTAAGATAGTGGCCTAACTAGATGTCCAATGAGCATGCAAGTATTCTCTTTTAAAAACATTTAGAAGGGAACTAAGTTTCATGTGAAGAATATTTTTAGAACTATTTTAAAGATATTGTTGGGTTACTAATTTGCATGCGGTTCACGATATAGCAATTGTCCAATTTTCTTGTCCCAGACTTATCACATAGAAGCTACTAAATTAATTTAGGGGCCAAATGCGATAGGTTCATACACCACAAGTTATCTATCACATGTATAATTGGGAACTCTTTTATTCCTAGTGTGCAAATCAACAAAGAGGGATACGCAACCACCCACCTCGTAAAGCGTGCACAAATCACCCAGAAAATACCCGCTGTCCTCTAAGCACACCGTCAGCTGAAACAATGTCCTACAACATCACATAAGTGTACACGGTGTAAATATAACAATTCCCAAAACAACTTTTGCTGTTTTAAAAATCAGCACGCAAAACGAGGAATTTTCACCTCTGTCCCGAGCTCCTAAAATCCCAGAAAAATCACGGTTGCGTTCCTCGCGAAAAATCGCCCAAAATCGACTCTTGAATCGCCTCGATCCGATATTCCTACGCTGAGAAACAAATCGTCGAAGTTGCCGCTGTCCAAAAATCCAAACAGCAAAATGGGGTGTAAAATCACCTCGGGAATCGTGCCAAGGAATCGGAATCCAGAGAAACCATCAACACGAAAAACGAAGCCCTACCTCTTAGGAACACACTGGCGAAGAAATCGTCGAAATCGGACTCCTGTACTGCGCGGGGGACTCCTCGGACTGAAATGCGACGATAACGGGCCGAAATGGGGGAAAACCGAGGCACACTGTAAAATCCGAAACGCCGCTGTCGATCTTCCCGAAAATCTGGGAACGCACCACGAGATAGAAAAATTAGTGGGGAACAACTTCTCTTCAAAGACCTCTCCCTGGTTCTCTCTCTTTTTCTCGAAAAAAGCCCAAGAAGAGAGGGAGGAAGGCCTATTTATAGGCCCAAAAAAACTTTTGGGAAAATGACCCCTGTGTCCCCACTTTCGGGCGCAGGGGATATTTCGGGCTGCTACAGTGCGGCCCAGCCCAACAAATTTCGGGCGGCTACAGTGCGGCCCAGCCCAACCCGGGCCGCACACGGGATCCCCGCCCGTCCGACCACCTGTCCAACCCGGCCCAGGGCCCGCCACGCGTCCGCCAAATAGGCGGCAGCCGTGCGGGCCCAGCGGGGACGCGCCACGTGTCCCCCTGCGGGGCGGCGGGGTGGGTGGCGCCCGCCAATGGCGGGGCGCCACGTGGCGGGCGCTTCCCCGCCCGTCACGCCCGCCGGGCGCCGCCTGCGCACCTGCGCCGCGCGTGCGTACGGCCGCGTGCGTACGGCCGCAGGTGCGCGCCCGCGGGTGCACCTCGCGCACATGCGCCAACCAACCCGGGGCCGCCACGTGGCGCGCCCCGGTGCACCGTGCACCGCGCCCACACCGCGCCTGCCCGGCCTGCCCGCGCTGCCCGCGCACCCTCCCGTGCGCCGCGCGCCCTGGACCGGACCAACCGGCGCCTGCCACGTGGCCCGCCGGTGCACCGTGCACCGGCGGCCCGTTCCGTGGACCGGGAGTGGCGCGCCGGCCCAATCAGAGGCCGCCACGTGTCCCTGGCCGGTCCAGAAGTCCCCCCGTGCACCATTTTGCACAGAAAACTTCCGGGGGTCCGTTTTTGGGCGTCCGGACTCCAAATTAAATAAGTAAATAGCCGTTTTCAAGCGTTTTTCCGCGCTGAATCCAAATACGGCCTCCGTTTAGCCTGATTCCACTCCAAAAAATTCGACAAAGTCAGCCAAAGGTCAGGCTTGATCCCAAATCCTCCCTGAGTCCAAACAACACATCCCTTTGACATGTTGGGGCCCAACACACCAACACTAGGTGTTCCACACCCCGAACAGGGGAAAAACACAGGGGAAAAACTGGGACACTACACATTCAAATCAACAAAGGAAGAAGATAGCGAATCAAGTTCCGACGATGAAATCTCTTTAGCCGAGTTTGAAGAACAATTGGCGCGGATCACAAAGAAATTTCGTCAGAAATTTTGGAAGAATCGAACCGATGGATCTTCATCCACGAAATCATCTAAAGGATCATCGGGTTCTAAATCCTCTAAACTCAAAGGCGCTGCAAAACCTTCTAAAGAAAAAGAAAAAGATGATTTCGAAGGGGAAATCCGATGTTATCGATGCAAAGGCTACGGCCATATTTCAACGGATTGTCCTTCTAAGAAATCATACAAAAAGAAGGCTTTGCAAGCAAAAACTTGGGACGATTCTAGTTTCGATGAATCGACCTCAAGTGAAGAGGAAAAAGAAAAATTTGTTGCTTTTCATGCCTCTCAAATTCCCTCTTCTAATTTTTGCTTATCATCTTTAGTCACTGACTCTATTCCTTTGATTTTGCATGAAACATCAACATCCGATGGAGAGTCATCAAATGAGGGGGAGTCGGACGAGGAAGAACTCGTTGAGGCATATCAACAACTTCTTGCGGAATCTAAGAAGATGGCCAAGCATATCAAGAAGTTGAGGAAGCAACGACTTGAGGTTCAAGACGAGAACCATGCTTTAAGGATCAAACTACATGATCTTGAGGAGGAACATGGACGGTTATTGGATAACAATAAAATCCTCCAAGAAAAGCTAAACCAATCGGAGACGAACGCAAAATCATATATGGACAAGATTGGTTTTCTAGAAAAACAGTTTGAAGAAATTCATGTCACCAACCAAGAATTGACCAAACAAGTACATCAACTTAAATCTGACATACAAAGGCTTTCAATGGATTCCAAGAAACTTGATTGTATGTCCGGATTAGGTCAATCAAGCAAGGTTGGTTTGGGATTCAAAAAGAACCAAACTGTAAAGGCTTCAAGTTCCACAACTAAATTGAAAGAAAGAACTTGTCACCTATGTGGACTTGAAGGACACTTGATGAAGACGTGCCCTAAAAAGAGAAAGAAAAATTCTTCGGCAACTTCATCTACGGAGCGAACTCAACGGAATCAAAAGACACATCAAGTCAAACGAGTTCACTCGACCCACCAAACGTCCGAGCCACAACATCAATCATACAAGTGGATTATCGCGAGGCAAAGACCTAAGGTGGATCAACAGTCAAAGCGGACAACCCCCGGCCACAACGAATCAAGACAACCCAAAATCCAGCGATTTTGGATTCGGAAAGGTGATATCTTTCCTTGTCTTAAGTTCTAATTAGCTTATGACTGTATGTAATGCTTTAATTGGTTTTCCCTTCATATTTCTTCTTAATCTTCGCATTACATGTTTTTCAATGCTCTTCGTTTTTATACTTTGTTTTTGAACAAAAGGGTTTTTATTGAACAAGTGCATTGAATAAAAAGGGTTTCATGTTCATTCACTCCAAATTAATTTTATATGGATTATCAACTTTACTCCATAATCATAATCTTGAAGATACTTCATTATAGGAGTTTTTGATAGTTATAAGCATCAAATTTTAGAAATCATGTGTGATCTTTAGATGCTTAATCTATCTCGGTTGTGTGAATTCTTTGTGACAACACAAGTTGAGCATTGGTTATATTGACTTTAATTGCATCTTTTCACGCATTTAGAAATCTATTATGCTTTTGACATCATAATATTTCGATGTTGCAATGATCATTTATGTTAATTAATTCATCTTTTAAGTGATCAAAGTCAATTTCTCTCTCAATGATCTCTTGGTATAGTCATTATCTTATTTGACTGTTTAGTCGAGTATGAATGCGAGATCAATTTTTGGTTGAATACCTTATATATTAAATAATTGATAGCCAATTGAGGGGGAGTCAAAGAAATGTAAAATGCTCAAAAGATGTGGAAAGAGTTACATCCCAATGAGGAGTGTGAAAACTACCACCACATGGAGGAAAAAGAAAAAGAAAAAGATACCCCATGTATGCAAAGCAAATTTTTGTTTTAAAATTGTTGATGAAATGCATATTGAAATACTTGACTCGGTCATATTTCATGGTTGGTATAAGGTGGGATTTTTGATAAAAGATGCTCAAAGAGCCACTCCTTCAACAGATTGTCTAGATATATTATCTAACTTATCTGGGATTTCAAACATCTATTGATCTTTGTATTTCATTTTCTTTACCAAAATTGATGATTTGATAAAGGCATTACGCATAAGATCAGGTTAGATGTGATTGAAGTTGTTCAACTTTAAGTGTTTTAATTTTCATAAATTTTCGTTTCATTTTTGAGTATTTTTGATAGATTTGGTATAATCTATTTCTTGTTGTATGAAACGATGACTTCTGTTTAAAGTTGATGCGCTAAAGTGCTTACATACTTTTTCTGGTTATTATGGAATTTTTCTAAATTATTCTGATGAAAGGGTAGAATTTAAAATTGATGTCATTTGGAAATCTCCGTAAGTCATCTTTGTAAATTCGTTACATCTTGATAGAGTTTGGATCTCAAGATTATTTTTGATGACTTGTGTTTGATGAATATAACATGAAAAACTGTTTATAATGTTTTATCTTTGTTTTTCATGATTTAGGAGTAAATCTTTTTAATTTTGTGAAATTAATTGGATTGAATGACATCTTGTTAATTCATTGGTTAAAGCACTTAAATTGATTTCTTGATGGAATACAAATCGGTATTTGAAAAGATTCTAAAATCTGGATTTGTTTCAAGGAATTATTTGATTTTTGCCTTCTGGTACCGGTACGCAATCTGCATTTTTGTTATATACCGGAACTGAGCTTTTATCTCTCTTTCTCTATGAACTAATGTTGTTAGTGATTTTCTTTTGTCTAGTATGTTCACTGTTTGACAATTTGTGACAAAAAGGAAGAGAAGAGAAATGACGGAGATGAGATCATCAAGAGAGGACAAACGAAAATGGAGGACAAACGAAAATGGAAAAATGGGGGAGAACGGAAAATGATGATCGTATCACAAAGGGGGAGAACATAGATGCTCAAGAACATGGAGAACATGGAGAACATGTTAGAGATGTGAGATGCTCAAGATAGGGGGAGACAAAGAAAAAATTGAAAGAGCCGAAAAACAAAAGAACCAAAAGGAAGACGGATCAAATGTAGGATTTTAATTTCTAACGACTAACGTTTGATTTTGTTTGGAGTTTTGTTTTGCAGGAATTACATCACTTTAAGACTCCAAGTCCTAAGTCATAGAGTATGTTCTAGGACTGTTTGGTTCAAATGTAATTTTGTATTTATTGGATCTTTCACGCAAAGAAAATCAATGTTTTGGTGATAACATTGAATTTCGATTTTTTGGTTTAAGATGAGTGACTTGAGCGTTTTTATGTATTTTTGGGTTTTGTCATGAAATTGCCAAAGGGGGAGATTGTTACGGCATTTTGGTGTTGGCATATTTCGTGAGTCAAGTCAGTGTGTTGAGTCGGAGTCTTAAAGGGATCAAATTGTCAATCAGCAATCAAAGACTTAGAGAAGATTCAACAAGAGCTCAAGTTGACACTCAGTGTCTTGAGTCTTGAAGATTGAAGATGAAGAATTGTGGATCAGTTACATCAATCTCAAGAAGAAAGTATTCAAAAGGATCAGGTATGTTTAACTAAATAATTTTGGTGATCCGAATACTTTCTAATAGTGTAGAAACACTTGGATGAATTTTTAATTGCATAAAAATCAAAAACTGGACATGGGACATGTTCAGGATCCGGATCAGATGATCCAATCCGGATCCCGAAGGGTATTAGTTCATGTGCAAATCCAATCCGGATCCAAGCTTATTCTGATCCGGATCCCGAACACTGGATGTTGCTGAAATTCATGAACGATCCGGATCGGAGAGTTCAATCCGGATCCCGAACCCTGTTTTCTGGAATTGTCAATCTCGTTACGACGATCCGGATCGCAGTAAATCCGATCCGGATCGCCGTCCTAGAAATTTCCAGATAAGGTAAGTTTTTGATTCTTATCTCTTTCCAAAGGTTTCTAAACTATAAATAAACATTTAGGGTTTCTCAAAAATGACCGATCAATTTATAAAACACTTGAGAGCAACCCTAGAGGCTAGGTTTTTATCGTTCTTCTTTATAGCCTCTTTTAGGTCAATTCGATGGTTCTTTCAAGAACATATCTTTTGTCGAATTGATCTAATCTTTGCTTAGAGATTTCATCCATGGTTCTTCATTGATAATCTAAGCAAAGGATCACCATCGAAGCCAATATTCTTACCGGCTGAGTTTGCGTCGTGGATTCGACGTGGCATCGTGGATTCGGTGTGCTAAAGGCGTTTCGTGGATTCGAAACGTGTGCTCGTGGATTCGAGTGGCGTTCGTGGATTCGAACGTGTGCAGTGGACGTGCAATCGGTGAGCGCAAGGTCCGAAGAAGTTGAAGGAGGGGTTTGAGTCCGTGGAGTCGGTAATCACCTTGTTATTCTTCTTTTCTTAGTGGATTGTTATTGCGTGTTGGTCCCGTGGTTTTTCTCCTGGATTGGAGTTTCCACGTAAATCTCGGTGTGTTGATTTTTATTTTCCGCATTGGTTTTTATTTTGCACTGAGATTTGTTTTTTAAATATTACACCTATTCACCCCCCTCTAGGTGTTTGATAGTACCTATTTAGATCCTTGTGGATCCTAAATAACTCTACAACTGACTTGACTCACGAAATATGCCAACACCAAAATGCCGTAACAGTAGTGAGGGATCGAGTTGTACTCTTTTATTTTTTTCTTTTGAGAGACTCCTGTATTCAGGTGAGGATTTTATGTATATTTCTCTGTGAGAGATTATTCTACTTCTTGTAGTTAGTTAGTTTTCTTTATCGCTCTGATATCTGTTAGTATAGTTGATCTATTTTTGCAGGTTAGACGCTACGTCTCTACAGGGCTTCCTGCAGGGGCGGCGGATCTGTTGGCGAGCCTGGGGTACAGTTCCGACCCCGGGGCGTGACACAGGGATTATTTACATGTATAGTTGACTGATGATTTTAGAATGATTGCTATATTTATGTGGATTTATTATTTGTTACACCTGCAAAACTATTATTTGATATTCTCTCTCTTTCACATTGTATGAGGACTTTTGCATGCTTATTTAGACATCTAGATAGGCCACTATTTTATTGCTACACTATCATATTGGGATTTGACTTAGGAGAAACCATGATTGCTTTCTTTCTCCTTTTTATTTAGACTTTTGAGTTATGTTGCTCGGGTTCGAGCAGAGGTTTGGGATAGTGTAGTCGGGACCTAAGGGTCAGTGACAGGGTGTACTTGATATTGGATTATGGGTTATTGCGGCAACCGCGGACAGTAGGCGGTTGACCGGATCTTGATTATTTTATCCAATTGTGGGTTGTGGGTTATTACGGTGATCGCGGACTTTGGGCGGTTGACCGCATGTTTACTATTGCATCAGATTGGGTATCAGATTTCTCTAGTGGATGGTATTTCCCACTTTTTGAGTACTATTGCATCAGATCGGGGTTTTATTAGTGGACGGAGTTTCCCACTTTGATCATAGTCTTGATCCAGTCCTGCTATTGTGAGACAGTGGTTACAGAGATGCTTGATATAGAGATACTTTACTCGTGTGGGTCGCTCCCCTCGAGTGCCACTCCGGAGTAGGCTTTAGACCGTGCCGAGCGCCGGTCAGTTGGTGAGTTGTGAGTGCTTATTGGGATTTCGAGCCTTGTGTGCTGGTCCCCTACTGAGTTCCTGAGTTCGACAGCAGAGCAGGCAGTACCAGTTTTACTGGTGGTACCAGATTGGGTTTATTCGGTCATGTACTGTTTCCCTGATGCATTCATACAGTTATTTCTTTCAGTATTGCATTTAGAGGCATACTAGTTGTGGTTTCCCCTTTTATTCAGTAGTTCTGTTCACAGCTTTACCACTTGTCACTTTTCTTGCCTCTAGTAGACTTAGTGGGTACGCCGAAGCTTGAAGCTTTACCCACAGGGGGAGGCTACTGGTTTACTAGTGGTTCTCACCCCCATTGTTGTTTTCCCTTGCTTTTTCTTCCTCCCTGTTTTGCAGTGTCTTCTTCGGGAGTTGCTGATCTTCGGTCGTTGTCCGAGGCGAGGGAGTCACGAGCTAGATCTTTACCACCTGAGGAGTGTAGCTGTATCCCCTGGTTGGAGATTCCTGGTAGCTGTTGGCTGGTTTTTACTGTTTTATTTGGAGAGAGATCTTTTGTATTTGGAGAAACTGATGTTGAGACTGATGTATTATAGTTTGTTTATTCCCGTTTTATAGTAGAGAGATGCTGTACTGTGGACATTGTATGATGATTATCTGTATTCGAGAAAATGGATATTGTATTTTATTTCATGATGTACAGTGATTGGATTTTATTTTACAGCATTTTATTTCAGCTCTGATATTTGTGTAGCTATAGTACCATCTTTTGCAGGTTAGACGCTTCGCCTATGCGGGTTTTAGCATAGGTGGCGGATCTGTTGGCGAGCCCGAGTCGTAGTTCCGACCCCGGGGAGTGACAGATTAGGTTGGTTTCAGAGCTTAGGGATAGGTCAGTTGGGACTGTAGAAACCCTAGGCTTATGGTTGAGTTTTATACCTCAACCATAGGATGACTTCGTGAGAGTCGTGATTTTTAGCGAGAGTCCTGATTGAGTTTTATACCTCTCCCGAGTGATGGGATGGGTGATTGGCATGTTTATTCTTCTAAGCAATTATGTTGGCTGCAGACAACATAATGCGGCGGAACGGTTGACATGCTTTAGACTCTCGCCGGATTGGGTCGAGTTTTGTTTTATGCTGTGGTGCAGTTGGTCGTGGTGAACGGTGTCTCCCCGACGCATTGTGCGGATTGGTGTGCACTCGTCGCAGCGGTGGAGCTCGAGCGGATTGTTTTGGGGCCGGATACCCGGATTGAGGTTAGAGAGCTTCAGGCACTGATGGCAGGATTGTCTGAGGTATATCAGCGGCAGAGTGAGCCGCTGGTATGGGTGACACAGTTGTCGGAGCAGTGGGCAGCCCGACTGTGTTTTTCTCCTGTGACCACCTAGTTACAGTATCCTCAGCGGTAGTGATTTCTGAGGCGCCGATGGAGCGAGTGGCCCCCCTCCGTGCCAATGTGAGTGCCGAGGAACCGAGGTGGGGTGGATAGCTGACAGTTGATGAGTTGTGGGACATCATTGATCGATAGAGCCAGTTTTGGCAGACGAACCACCCCGATTCATGGATTTGAGTTGGATCCTTTGGAGGCAAAATCGTGGTTGGTGGTGATGGAGTGATCAATTGAGAGTCTCCCTGTGCTAGAGAGTTGAGGCAGTTGTTGAACTGTACGCTCCAGGTTTCGAGGGACGAAGTACGTAGGATGCGTGCGACTGGGAGTGGATTGCGCCAGAATACCCTTTTAGTTTATCTGATCCCTCTGTTTTGGATTTTGGATGCCTCGATGGAGTAGGCAGTGTGTATGGAGCGTACTGTTGCAGTTCCTTTGGATAGGGATCTGCCGCCAAAGGCGAGTTCTGGATAGAGGCGCCTGGCGCTAAGTGTTGGGGGACAGATCGGTTAGCAGAGGCACTTTTGTTTTCCTTTCCTGGATGGTGGATATCTTTGTGGACGGATTATGTAAAGCTTACCCAAAGGAAGGTTACCCTTTGTGATTGATAACATTCGTGTTTGGGGTACAATAGATGTGCTTGAGGGGTGAGCTGAGTAAGGATAATTGAATGAGGAATTGCATGAATCAATTGTGTTTTGTCATATGACGATTGCAATAATGGATTTTCTGAGATGTCAGAGGTCAGGTGGACCCCGGTGGCAGCATCAGCATCGTTATCAGAGTGGCGCAGTGGTAGCGTGGGTTTATTGTCTGCGGAAGACCGTATTCATCGCCTCAGTGTGAGCAAAGGCAGAGAATTGTGCTCCTTTTGGTGGATAGCCTTGATTTTCAGGCAGATTAAGTGACGACCAGCTACATTGAGCGGTTGAGACTGTGCTGCCTGGGTGGAGGGCACCAAGGCAGTGGATCGGGTCGTCGCAGGTGTGATTTCATCATAGCAGTCGGAGTTAGAGCATGTTGCATTCCTGCATGGACTAGAGGCAGATTTGTTACCACATGCACTAGAGGTACAAGTTCCTGTTGGGATGGTGCATGTGGAGGAGGCTTGTGGATCATGTCCAGTGCAGTTGAGACCTCGAGTGATATCGGCAGACTTATTGGTATTTGTACCTGGTCAGTGTTTGACCCAGTGCGTGGGATTGGTTGGCACAGTGCCACATGGTGTATGACTGCGGAGGGAGGAGGTTATGATCTTCTGCAAGCAGACATTAGAGACTTGTTCATTGAGACAGTCAGAGCACACAGGTTGCAGCGACTATGCGCGAGGTGCCTACGGCGGCACCGGGACGCAAGGATATCCCTGTTATCGTGAGATCCCGGGTGTGATTCCACCGGAGCTGATGATGATGCCGCCGGTTAGGGAGATTGAGATTGCGATTGACGTGGTTCAGGGAACCACGCCAATCCCGATAGCACCTCATTGGATATCACCTGTAGAGCTAAGAGAGCTGATGGCGCAGTCGCAGGATCTGCTGGATCGAGGGTCTGTTCGATCTAGTGCCACGTCGTTGGCACACGACAGTGAAGGTCCTTGTGTGGGGTGACCTCAGGCAGGTCTGGATATTATTTGGGACCTTTTGATGGAATTATACCCCAACAGTGGCCTGCTTAGGATGCAGGTATCTTTTGGGATCATACAGTTGAGTATCTCGCCAAGATGGTGTTCAGGACCCGGTAGGGGCATTATGAGTACAGTGAGGACAAATGGAATGACTAATGCCCTGTCGTCTTTAAGATCTGAGGAATTGTGTATTCTTGCTGCACTTGGAAGAATTATTGGAGGTATTCTTTTGGGATATTTTGATTTTACCCCATCTCTGTATGGTTTAGAGCTGGTGGAGTACTTGTAGATGGTGTAACAAGGTCTGTGAGGAAGAAGCTGTATGCCAAGTTGTTGTGGTGCAAGTTTTAGCTTCGAGAGCATATCTTCTTGGATCACTTAGTCTAGCCACAAGAGGCGGTGGTGGAAATCCGGCCAAAATGGACGCTATGCGAGAATGGCTGAGACCGGTAGCTATTTATTGAGGTAAGGAGCTTCTTGGACTGGGCAGTGTCAGGAGAGCTTGGCAATCGGATGATGAGACTGAAACCAGCGCCAATGCTAGTATTTCCAGTGTTGGGAGAGAGATCTACGAGTTTTAGTAATGCCTTCCTTAGCGACTGTGGAATTACCGTTGGGTTATTGTTGAGCATTTTGTATTACCCCGACAAGGCCACAGAGATGGCGGATACTTGGAGCAGGAAAGCTGTCTGGGGTCGAGTTTGGTGATGCCACAGCTGGCGCTGTATGGACTGTCGAGGCAAACGTGGCGTATGGTGGTGTCACTGAGGACTCTTTGGATGATAGACCGCGGCTGCATGGTTCGCTCGGATGGTCAAGATTTGGGAGCGACCGGGCGAGGACCCCCTCCTGGTTAGGGCTCTTTTCCTTTCGGAGTTGCCTAGCATGTCACTGGTTTGGGAATTGAGGACACAACTCCCGGAATTTGGTGAAGTGATCGTCTGGAGCAGGTACCCTTTTTCGAGCCTGGAGGATTGGATTTACCAGCTGCAAGGGTACTGGATCTTCTCGAATATTGATTTGCGATCTAGTTCTCTCGATTGCTTATAGTTGTGTGCTGATGCTGGAGAGGTGGGGAGGTGTTTCTACACCCTGATGGTTTTTGGATTAGAGATCAGGGTTTACGTGATCAGTTGGAGGACTTACATCGGATGCCTCGGGAGTACAGAGATTTTCGGATCGAGCTTGTGTGCCGATGGACTTGTGGTTGGATTATCTGAGGCCCTGGGAGGAGCGGAGGCTTGTACCGATGCAGATTACTTGGTAGCTCGAGCGGTTAGCCCAGCTGTACTTGGTTGGGTTGGTACGGTTTTTCTGGAGTGCCCGCCTTTATTTTGTTCTAGTTAGAGACCCGAGGACCGCATCGCGTCTCTGGAGAAGGTATTTGTCAGCCTTGGGAGCTTGAGTGGTGGATGATTGGATATTTACACCCCCCCTTTATTTGGTTGAGATTCCGTGTTGAGGAACGACTTGAGTTTCGAGAACGAAACTTTCTTTCAGTGGGGGAGGATGTGATGACCTGGATCTCCGCAGAGCTGCTGCAGTGCGTTGGGGTGGCTATTGGGGGCCTACATGGTGTGTTGGAGGTATTTGGGGCATAATTGGGCACAAGTGTTGGACTTCGGGCTTAAATGGATCATGTGAGTGATCGGAGGACACCGTAGAGGGTTTAGAGGTGGTTTCGCGCGAAACGGATATTAAAATTGGGCTCCGTGCGAAATTCGGGCTAAGAACACTTTTCCGGGTGCCTTCGGCAATTTTTAGAGTTGGAATTTGGCAAAACGGACGTCAAATTCGGATTCGGCGCGCGAAAACGGTCAAAATGGACTACCTACTTGTCATTTTTGAGCTCAGGTTACTGTTCACCGCCGGAATAGTGTTTCCGGCGATCGCTGGCGGCGGCGGGCAGCGGCGGAGAGCGGCGGCGCGGCCTCGGGCAGGCGGAGAGCGGCGGCGGGCAGGGCGCGTGGGCGCGGGCAGGGCGCGCGGTCCACGCAACCGGCGTGCACCGGAGCGGGGTGCCACGTGGCGTCTTCCCATTGGGTGGTTCGTAGGTCGCGGTCTACGGAGCAGCGCGGTGTTTGGTGGACTGGGCGGGAAGACACGTGGCAGCACGTTATTGGTTCGGTGTTTGGAGTATCGTGCACCGGGTGCAGCGAGCGCGTGGCTTGGACACGTGGCGCGCGGGGATTGGGCGTGTCACTGTGCGCGTGCAGGTGGCAGGGGGGGCGCGGCAGGTGGCGTGGGCGGCTGGCGTGGCGGCCACGGCGCCGACGTGGCGCACGCGTGCGCCACGTGGCAGCCCGCCATTGGCGGGTGCCAACTGCTGCGTTGACCGGTGGAGGGCCACGCGGCGCGAGGGGATTGGTCGGATCGGCTGTTCTGTGTTCGTGGACACGTGTCGGTGCGCGGTCCGGCCGGATCGGGTGTGCGCGGTTGGGCCGCTGGCGGGCCGGCTACTGTTTGGGCCCGGTTTCGGGGCCCGAAAGATTCGGGCGCCCAAAACCAGGGACACAGTTGGTATTATTCAATTATTTAGTTGGGCCTTTATATACCCCCTCCTCTCCCTCTTTCTCACCTTTTTCCGAGCTTTAGAGAGGGAATGGGAGGGAGAGCTCAATACGAAGTTTGTTCCCCTTGATGTCCTTGAGCTCGTGGTGGATCCCCGGAATTTTTGGAAGCTCGGCAACGGCGATATCAATTTTACAGTTCGCCTCGGTTTTCTCCCAATTTCGGCCCATTACCATCGCAGATCAGTCAAAAATTCACTGTGAGCAAACCAGGAGAAGTTTTTGGACGATTTCTTCGACAGCGTGTTCCTAAGAGGTAAGGCTTCGATTTTCGTGTTGATCGCTTCACTCCGTTTCGCACTTTTGGCATGTTTCCGGAGGAATCTTTGACCCTTATTTTTCTGTGTTGGATTCTGGACAGCACCGGCTTGTCGATTTTATATCTCAGCCTAGGAGCATCGGATCAAGACGTTTCAGGACTCGATTTTGATCTACTCGTCGCGAGGAACACAGTGGTGATTTTTCTGGGATTTTTGGAAATTGTTTCGAAGGTGATAATTAAGCTTTTCTTGGACAGATTGCTACAGGAATTTTGCTGTGGAGATTTTGAGTATGCAACGGTGTTTTATTTTTATCTTGGCCTACAGGTATCGGATCTGGGCGTTTAAACAGTCGTTTTGGGGCTACTCTTCGCGAGGAACGCGATCGTGAATTTTTTGGATTTTCTTGAGGACTGGACAGAGGTGATATTTAGCCATTTTTGGGGCTGATTTTGGACAGTGGGTACTTGTACAGTTTTGGGATTAATTGTGCGCATTGTTCTGTGCAGTGGGGCACAGTTTTCGGTGGATTGCTGTGTTAGAGGATTGCAAGCAGCGAGAGGTTTCTTTTGGTGCGGTGCGCGCTTTTCGAGGTGGGTGGTTGTTGCATGCCTCTACTTCTGACCTGCTCACTAAGTTTATTAGAGAACCCCACTATTGAGCATATTGATTGGTTATCATGCATGATTGCCTGATATGAATCTGAGCCTATCATTTGAGATTAATTTTGTTGATATAGCATGTTGGGGATATTATTGGGATAATATTGCTGTTGGAACATGATCATTGTAATAATTTAATAGTGATAATTAACATGCGATATTAGCACCTAGATTTTATGAAAGTGGATTAAATGGATTAATTGTTGGGACATAATGACATATCTAGGTGCGGGTGCCACTTTGGGATTTATTATGGACCAGGGATTATTTATATGTGTAGTTGACTGATGATTTTAGAATGATTGCTATATTTATGTGGATTTATTATTTGTTACACCTGCAAAACTGTTATTTGATATTCTCTCTCTTTCACATTGCATAAGGACTTTTGCATGCTTATTTGGACATCTAGATAGGCCACTATTTTATTACTACACTATCATATTGGGATTTGACTTAGGAGAAACCATGATTGCTTTCTTTCTCCTTTTTATTTAGACTTTTGAGTTATGTTGCTCGGGTTTGAGCAGAGGTTTGGGATAGTGTAGCCGGGACCTGAGGGTCAGTGACAGGGTGTACTTGATGTTGGATTATGGATTATTGCGGCAACCACGGACAGTAGGCGGTTGACCGGATCTTGATTATTTTATCCAATTGTGGGTTGTGGGTTATTGCGGTGACCGCGGACTTTGGGCGGTTGACCGCATGTTTACTATTGCATCAGATTGGATATCAGATTTCTCTAGTGGATGGTATTTCCCACTTTTTGAGTACTATTGCATCAGATCGGGGTTTTATTAGTGGACGGAGTTTCCCACTTTGATCATAGTCTTGATCCAGTCCTGCTATTGTGAGACAGTGGTTACAGAGATGCTTGATATAGAGATACTTTACTCGTGTGGGTCGCTCCCCTCGAGTGCCACTCCGGAGTAGGCTTTAGACCGTGCCGAGCGTCGGTCAGTTGGTGAGTTGTGAGTGCTTATTGGGGTTTCGAGCCTTGTGTGCTGGTCCCCTACTGAGTTCCTGAGTTCGACAGCAGAGCAGGCAGTACCAGTTTTACTGGTGGTACCAGATTGGGTTTATTCGGTCATATACTGTTTCCCTGATGCATTCATACAGTTATTTCTTTCAGTATTGCATTTAGAGGCATACTAGTTGTGGTTTCCCCTTTTATTCAGTAGTTCTGTTCACAGCTTTACCACTTGTCACTTTTCTTGCCTCTAGTAGACTTAGTGGGTACGCCGGAGCTTGAAGCTTTACCCACAGGGGGAGGCTACTGGTTTACTAGTGGTTCTCACCCCCATTGTTGTTTTTCCTTGCTTTTTCTTCCCCCCTATTTTGCAGTGTCTTCTTCGGGAGTTGCTGATCTTCGGTCGTTGTCCGAGGCGAGGGAGTCACGAGCTAGATCTTTACCACCTGAGGAGTGTAGCTGTATCCCCTGGTTGGAGATTCCTGATAGCTGTTGGCTGGTTTTTACTGTTTTATTTGGAGAGAGATCTTTTGTATTTGGAGAGACTGATGTTGAGACTGATGTATTATAGTTTGTTTATTCCCGTTTTATAGTAGAGAGATGCTGTACTGTGGACATTGTATGATGATTATCTGTATTCGAGGAAATGGATATTGTACTTTATTTCATGATGTACAGTGATTGGATTTTATTTTACAGCATTTTATTTCAGCTCTGATATTTGTGTAGCTATAGTACCATCTTTTGCAGGTTAGACGCTTCGCCTATGCGGGTTTTAGCATAGGTGGCGGATCTGTTGGCGAGCCCGAGTCGTAGTTCCGACCCCGGGGCGTGACAGTTGTCCCTTGACCAGTTTAGATTGGAGACGAGTTGTGGATGGCATCTGCATGCCGGAAACTCGGTCAGCAGGAAACTCGGTATTATCAAAAGAACTTCGCCTAGAATACCGATTCCTCAACTTTATCGTTTGCTACAACATTTTGCCGAATATGCAGACGAAGGTGTTACGATGGGATAGGATGCTGTTCTTATATCTTTTAGGACATCCAAGAGAGGCACGAGGATTGAATACCAATATTCCTTACGTCATCTGGAATAGGATGGCTCGATATGTGGAGCATTCTCATCAAACTGAGAGACTTACTTTTCCTATGATTATTATGCGAATTTTCAAGAAGTTTGACGTAGACATCCGATCGTCAGCTTATTTGCATAGTTTGGAAACGATTAATGACTCAACGGTTGTCAAGTCACTCTCCACCAAACCAGATAACACTCCAACACCTCCTCGAGGCAAAAGACCAGCAATACCAACAGCACCAGCAGCACATACAACACCAACAGCACCAGCAGCACCAGCACCATATACAGCACCTACAGCACCAGCAGCAACACCAATGGAGACATCCGATGATGACGCATCTGTAACGTCCATCTACAGGGAACAACAAAGGTTGTCTTCCGAACAGGAGCGCATTGCGAAAGAGCAAGGACGTATTTCTCAGGAATTGGAACTGATAACTGCAGCTCAAGTTACTTTGACAAAGAAGTATGACTCACTGACAAAATTGGTGAAAAAGATTTTCACAAAGATGGGTTGCAGCAGCTCAGAAGAGTCCGACTCAGAGAATTGATGGAAGTATGTCTGTCTCTAACATTTGTGTTCTTTTGAAGGTTTTATTTTTTTGTTGGCACTTACAAACTTTATGAACTTTACCTCCCTTTATTGTAATTTTGGCTACTTTTCTGTGACAAAAAGGGGGAGAAGAACATGGTGGAATTTTTGGTAAGTAGGTAAGTACTTGGAACTTGGAACATTGGAACTTGGAACATTGAAAACATTTTTGTGTTGAAACTTTTGCACGGTGTAGTAAAGATAAGTATGAACACTTTGTGTACTTTGAGTACATGCCCCGACTAACTATTTGACTAACTATTTGGGTATGTAATATTACTAACAAGTTGCTTGATAACTGACACATTTATTAACTTGTTAAGTGTTTTGACATAACATTTGGATTTTTAATGGTTAGGGATATGTGAATTTTTGTTTGCTAATTTTTTCATACATATCTAATAATTAATGTCATGGTGAGTATAAACTCTATCTCTTTAATTGTTTATTTGAATTCTTGAGGTATCTAACGATTTCTTTTGTCAAGAATTATTTCTTTTGCAGAGAGTACAAACGTCTAAGTCTAGAGTCTGTTTTAGGAGTTTATCTCATGTATTCATTTTTATTTGGACTATTCATGTAAATTTTTATTGTATGGTGATAGCAACAAAAATATCTTTTAGAATTTTTTAAAGTGGATTTTTGTTTTGTCACGAAACCGCCAAAGGGGGAGATTGTTAAGGATTTTGTATTGACGTATTTCGTGAAATGATATAAGTATTGAAGATTGAAGATGAAGAACTGTGGATCAACTACACCAATCTCAAGAAGAATGGATTCGGAATGATCAGGTACGTTTAACTAAATAATTTTAGTGATCCGAATACATTTGAGTAGTTTAGAAACACTTGGATTAGTTTTCATTGCAAAAAAATCAAAAAACTGGACAAGTTGTGTGCTCAGGATCCGGATCAGACCATTCCAGTCCGGACCCCGAACATAGTTTAGTTCATGCGGTTTTCCAGTCCGGACCACCCCTGTTCCAGTCCGGACCACCCCTGTTCCAGTCCGGACCTCGAACCTTAATTTCTGCAAAATTGCATGAACAGTCCGGACCTCTCCTGTTTCAGTCCGGACCCCGAACTGTATTTTTTTTAGAAAATCTTCTGAAAAAGACGACAGTCCGGATCAGACTTAATCCAGTCCGGACCGTCATGCGGGAAAAATTCTGTTAAGTCAGTTTTTTATTCTTATATCTTTCCAAAGGTTTCTAACCTATAAATAAATCCTGATTTCATCTTTTAGGGTAATGGAATAATCGAGATATAGAAAAATCAATCGGGAAAGATTATAGAAAAATCCACAAATATAGAGAAGAAAGGAAAACACGATTAAATTCATGTTTCTTCATCTATATTGTTCAATTTGATTCTAGAATTTTCAAACTCCTATTTTTCGTAGAATCAAATTGAAGAATACTTAGATGGTATTTCCTTATCTATCTTTGATCTAAGTATTCGGAGGATCATCACCAAACAAAACAACGATCTATCAAAAATCAGCGCGAGGATTCGCGTGGCCTTGTGGATTCAAGGTGTGACCGCTCTCGTGTATTCGGAGCGAGGACGTCGTGGATTCGACGTTGGACTTCGTGGATTCGAAGTTGGACGCAAATCGTGGATTCAAGGCGCGTTGTGGAGCGAGCGGAGAAGATCAACTAGGAGCGTATGGAAAAGGCTGAGTCGTAGGTTTACGGTAAATCACCTTGTACGTGTTTTAATTCTAGTAGATTTTGCCGTGTTATCGGTCCCGTGGTTTTTTACTCCTGTGACGGAGTTTTTTACGTAAATCTTGCGTGCTTTATTTATTTTTCGCATTGGGTTATTTTTACGCAACGATTTGGTGTGTTTATTGTTTTCACCTATTCAACCCCCCCCCCCCCCCCCCCTCTAGGTGATTTTTTCTCTATTCAGATCCATATAATCCATAACCCATAGGTCAATCGAGTGGGGCATGTGAGACCCCTTCGGCTCTTGTGTTGGTGAGTTGTGCTCGACGGATCTTAAGCTGAAACAGTCGGTAAGTGAGATAGATTTGGTCTGTCGGTGATGAGGCATCCGATGTATTCTTGACCTTTTTTATTTTCTTGCTTTATGTGTTTGCTCTCTGAATCTTGTTTGTTGCTATCTCCTATAGACCAAGTGTAAAACATTCTTTCCCAATGGTTGAACCTACTGGAAACTTTTAAGTATTTCTCACTTTTTGTGGTTTACTTATTTTCAGGTGTCGATTTGGTTGGTGAGGCACGATACTATGGCAAGAACGTGGCTGAGTAGCTATGCTAGTGGTTTAGTGTACCATCCGTAGCCTTATAGTTTTGGTGTCGGTTGTTGTTTAGGCATCCAAAGGCTCTATTGTACCTCTATTCGTAACTGAACCAATCGTAATGAATAAGAGTTTTCTTTTATACTTTATCCCTTATGTACTCTGATATTTTGTGCATATCTCCGCTTCTATTTGAGGCTAGTGGAAGTGACTATCCGTTCCGTTCGTGTTAAGTGTGGCTTGCCCGTTTGGCAGGATCGAGTTTGTGCGTGCGCCGAGCAAACAAAATCAACGATTCTGGGCGTGACATCCTCTCCTCTCCTCTCTTGGTCCCTTCTTGTCGCTTACTCTTGCATGTAGGACTCTTGTCTCTCCGCCACTGGAGCTCGCCTCTTGTCGCTCTCTATTGCTTGTGGGACAGTTTGCTTCCTTATCTATCGTAGGATCTCGTGTCTCGCTCACTAGCTGGTAGGCGCCCAAAATTGGGGGCAATCTCCGACCTCTTGACCACAAGCCTCTCGACTCTTATAATTTCTGTAATTATATTCTTTTATGATAAATTTTATTGTATATTTTTATTTTTATTTTTAGGGTTTAGCTACCGCCGTCACATTTGCTTTTACTATGCTACTGTCTTCCTGACTGAGTATTAGACTCACTCTATTTAGCAAAAATATTCATATTCACTTCACTAGTATATTTTATTTTATTTGTATTCATATAATATATAATATAGGGTTAGGAAATTGTTGGTTTCCATAGCAACCCCCTCCAAAAAAAAATATTAAATTAAGTTAAAAAAAATTAAAAGACTCAATAATTCATGACCCATATATCCATCTATTAAAGAAAAATTTATTAGCACAAATAAATTATTAATAATAGACAAAAATTAATAATAAAGAAAATATTAAAAAAATTTGCATCATCCATGAAGCAAGTCCAAATCAGTAAAAATATGTTAAAATATAATAACTTACTGTAATTGAAAAAATATATTATTAATTCACTGAAATTGTGAAAAAAAAAAAAAAAAAAAAAAAAAAAAAAAAAAAAAAATTGGAAAAATACTTCAGGATTCATAGGGCGCCTAACGTGGGCGGTAGTGTATACGCGATGTGGGGGAAGGATTCTAGAATGTGCAATTAGGGTTAGCAAATGGGAAGGAGAAAATCTAAGAAGAGACGCTCACTTTTGCTGTAAATTCAATATCAATGGACACTATCCAAAAATTTAGCTGGTTAATAGATACTCATACACCACAAAGTATATTAAAAAATTAATAAAATATAATATATAATATATAATATTTTAAAATAAAATAAAATATAATTTAAAATATATAAATAATTTATTTAAATATTTAATAAATATTTTATAATTAATTTACTGTGCATCGAATGCATCCAATACTTTTTTAGATGTGTTGAATATTTTCATTGGCTATTTTCTTAAAAAAAATAACGTGACTTAGGCTCAACATTAAACTCCTAAATTATATTCCTTATAGATAATAATAATAATGTGAGGAGTACTCTATATCAGAACTAACTATAGTTGAGGGAGTCTTCATAAATTAGGAGTGCGGTGTATGAGCATAGTTATACACCAGGTGCAGTGAAAAATTCTCCTCATTTAACCCTATCTCCGTTCTCCGCCGAGGTCGGTAATCGCTCTCCCATGTCGCACGAGATAACCGGGACGTAACACTAACCTAACCCTAACCCTAACCCTAGTCACAAAGCGTACCCAATCCAAGGGAACGATCGACGCCCGAGCGATCGAGAGAGAGAGAGAGAGAGAGAGAGGAAGAGGACGAGCCATGGCGAAGCGGAAGTGTTGGGCGGCGCCGTCCAATTCGCCTATAAATAGCTTGGACGATGGTTGCCTCATGCACATCTTCAGCTTCCTCAGCCCCATCCCCGGTTCGTTCCTCTAAACTCTAAATGATTGATATTTTTAGCTATTTCGATGTTTGTTGTCCTTGTGATTGTTGTAGAAGGTGGATTTGTAGCTGTGGTATGTGAATTTTTGGTTTTTTTCGTGATGAGCTGGTTAAAAATTGAATTTTGATTGATTTGGTTGCTCCCTGGGGAGGGAATTGGTGTGGTTTTTATGACCTTGTTTGTGCTTACTCTTCTTGGGTTTTGATTAAATTTCTGCAAATAATTTTAGGGTATGTTTTGTTCTGCGACAAATTCTGTGAGGAGAGCAGGTTTTCGTGCCACTATTCTAGGGCAAGCAAGAAGAAATTCGGTTTTGTAGAATGAATCTATTGATTAGGGAGATAACTTCAAGGATAGAGGATATAATGAGCGATAAAGTTTATCAGTAGCTAATAGTTTCTAAATTATACTAGAATAACTCACTTTAATCATGGAAAACATCCCTGAGCTTTTGTTTTTTTGTTTTTTTTTTTTTTTTTTGGCTCTTTGGTTGCGTTTTAGTAGAAAAAGGGAGGATAGATTGAGCAGTTCCTCAGTTTTCCTGCAACCAAAAATTATATTCGATAATTGGGCTTTCATTGTTGTCATTACATATGTTCAATCTTGGGTTTGAATAACAAATCAAATATGAGCGAGCTAAGTGATTCTTTACTGTGCGAGCCGATTGAGCAAGCTCTTGTTGAGCCAATTCTCAAGCTGAATATGAGCTCTTCGTGAACAAAAAGCGCAATTGAGAGCCCTCTGTGTTGTGGCTTTACATTTTTGGCTAACTGTCTAGGTCGTTTGTTTTTCCAGATTTGTGTTATGGTTATTGTGATATCATTTTGTATACAATAATGGTGACTGACTGGCTGTGGTATCTCTAATTATGTCTTCTTTTGCAAACCTGCTCACTGTCACAGCCTCTGTTTTTCCAGATTAATGTTATGGTTATAGTGATATTATATTGTATACTTTTATGGTGGTTGACTGGCTGTGGTATCTCTTCTAAGGTTATGTTAAATTGTGGGAATTCCCCTGCAAGTTGGTATTTGGGTGCATGCTCTTGAAAATCGTATTTATTTGCATTCAAGTCTCTACGATATGTAAATTTGCCGAATCCATTTTTGTGTAGATACTCGACAAGGGTGCACGCATAAATAAGTAATGTTTTTGGCAATGAGCGTCTCTTACCAACTTTGTAGGAGAAATTGCGCAATTTTCATTTTTGCAGTGGAGTATATGCAATAAAAACCTAGCTTGAGATTTATAGTCTGCTTCTTTTTAAGATGAGCTTTTTAGCACGTTGGTGGTCAATTTGCAGATAGGTATAACACCGCCCTCGTTTGCCACAGATGGCGTTTTCTGGCATGTCACCCTCGACTGTGGCTTCGTGTGGAGAGACCTATCAAAGGTGTTGCCGAGCCTGGAGTCTTTCTGAATCTCGAGGCTGCTATATCTGCTGCAAGGTAAGGCAGTTATCTTTTCTTGCCCTTGTTTTGCATGATTGGGTTTTAAAAGAGCAGGATGAAAAATAATTTAATTTTGTTGAAGGCCCGGTGACACCATTCTGATTGCTGCTGGTGGTAACCATGTTGCCTGCAACATTCAGATTAAAAAGCCTCTCTGCCTTGTAAGTTTGAGCCAAATTTGTTTTTCTGATAAATCATTTAAGTATCATTTCATTTGAAAAATCAGAGAGTAACAAATTTAGGAGAAAATTGGGGTGGGAAATAAGTTGAGGATTATTATTAGATAGGAGAGAATTGCTGAAAAAAGAAAAAAAATATGAGATGGCAAAAGTTTGAGTTAAGACTTAAGGAGTGTAAAAGATGCAGCCAGTGGGTTTGATACTTCTGTTCTTCTTTTAAAATCTACATTAAACTAATATTTTTGTTGGTCATTCGTGTTCTTCACTTTGTCCTTGGAGATTTCTATCTATCGGTAATTCAGATTTTCCATTTGGTGATTTCCTCGTTGAAATGATCCTTCAACTGCCGAACATATTCGCTCTGAATCAATTTTTTGTGGCTCAGGCTTGATTTATGGCCTGTCCAACCAAAGCAAAAGAGAATTATAAAATTCTACCAAACCTAATCTGAGGGTGGGGCAGCTTTTGGGAGCATGGTAGCCTCGTCCTTCATAAAGAAAGCCCCTATCTGCTCTTCGAGTGCAACGTTGATTTGAGAGATCAAGGCACTAAGTGCTTACGAGCCCGGATAATCCTTGGCATCGAGAACATACAAGTCATCAATTAAAATGTTGATGACTTGTAGAGTAATACATGGGAAACGGTAGTCGAAACTCCATATAGTTGATCTTTTGTTTCCACCCACCTCAAGATGTGATATAATCTGTTTACAATGCTTATGTTTACTTCAATTTTATTCTCCTACATTGGGAATGGGATTTGTTTTTCTTCTTACTACAAATTTATAATCTGTTAGTGGACCTAATATAATTATCTATTTTAACTCATCAGCCTGAATTCTGGATAAATAAAATATGAATACTTATTCAATACATAGAAACGAAAGTTGTAAACTTGAGCTGTCAATCGACAGGACTATCAAATCGCAGGCCTAGAGGATAGCAAGCTTGTGTTAGTGCTCGACCATGTGATCCTCTTTGAAGCTCAACCCTGCCGCCATTGTTTGAAGCCTCTTCAATTCTATTCACTTAGCATACTGCTACTCTCTATTTTTCACCAAGCAAAGAAACCCTAGGTTCTTCTACCCACTAAACAAGGTCTTACATAAGCCTCTTTGCGAATTAGAGAAACTCTCACTAGTAAAGGTATTTAGTTTATTTAAATTCCTAGCGGTTGTTGACGAAGTGCAGGGATTTTTATACAAACTAGAGTCCAACGGAGAGTTTGGCAAGAAGAGAAGAATAATGTAGCAAGTAAATTCCTCCATGAGTGTGATTTCCTAAAGCGCAATTGCACAAAGAACTGAAGTACCGAACCAACCGTTTAGGCCATCAAAATTATAAATGGTTTTGTGTACGACGTTCAAATCTTGGTCCTTTTCTTTTTGATCAGATAGGTGGAGGTGAACTGCCTGATGACACTGTATTAACTTGTTCTCGTGGCTCAGACAGGTGAGATTCTTTCATTCGTTAAATCTGGCCAAATTATTGAGCCAGGCTATAAGATTCAGCCTTTTTATGGTAGCTTATTTTTTCTCTTTATTACGTTGTGGCTTTCCTGAGCAGTGCTTTGGAGTTCCTTTCAACCTGCAAAATTGCAAACCTGACCATCAGGGCTGAGCTAGGATGCTGCCTTCTTCATCGCAGCGGTCGGCTGACCATCGAAGGGTGCGTGCTGCAGTGCGAGGAGGACCCGCTGGATTACCTCTCCTTCCCGATTGTTAGTTCCGTCACCGCATTCCCTTCCCTAAAAAAGGGCCAACAAGACGACCACGGAGTCACAGTCGCGCGCACGAGGATTGAGGGCGGCGCGAAGGCTGTCTCGACCAACGGGACTCTGGCGCTGCAGCACGTGCGCGCCATCTACTCGCGCACCTCCATCTTTTTCTGGTTTGAAGTTGGTGTAGCAGTAGATAAATAATATATATGCTTCGGTGTTTGCTGCTAGGGTTAGCTCGTGTTTCTAACATTGTGATTTATTCGGATGCGGAGAGCGGTGCTCTGGGTTATTGGATGGCATTTGGTTCCAGACATGTGGAATCATTAGGGTTTAGTTTCGTGTATCATCTTAGTAACCTCAAAGTGCCATCATGTAGAATAGTATATCTGTACTACAATACCGTTGCATACAAATTATGTTCTGGATTGTTGAAAATTTAGTTTCTACCGGGGAAACAAAAAAGAAAAGCATTGGCGACAGCTGATCGGTTTACGCCGCCGTTTGCTGCTGATACCTGCTGAGTGATTATGCTGCCGCTCTTTTTAATGGAAAGATGATATTAACATAGTCATTTTTATTAGAGATGGATTTTGTTTCCTAAATCTTGAGCAAATTCAGGTAATGGATAGTGTGATTGTGTGAATATCAGCCCTGTTTGTGATACTTTGGTTCCTACCTGCAAGTAAATCTTCAGATAAGAAGATTTCAGCTATATATATGTTTATTATTATTATTATTATTATTATTATTAAAACTTTTAAGCTCACGCGAATGCATTTTACTTCGCCAGTGTTTAGCATGATTTAAATTGGAGATCTATTACCCTGAGAACGAGTGTTTAAGTTGCTTTCATAAAATTCCTTATTGAGCATCGTCTTTTGATAAAAAAAAAAAATTGTTTCCTAATTTTATCCTCGTAAATTCCATGTACAATATATATCCTTTCTACAATATAAAACACTGGAACAGATCAAAACCAAAAATTAATGAAATGCTTTTATATTTCTTTGGTAAATAATTAAGGATATTTGAGGAGAGATTAAAAAAATAATAAAAAATAATAAAAACAACCCTGATCCGTATGAATCCTTCAATTTGGCCCCCAAAGTTTATCCAGTGTGGGCTGCACAGTTATGGGCTTCTTTGAGAATCACTTTGTATCCTCCATGGGCTTCTTTATCAAGATATTTGGGTTTGGCTTCTAATTTTGGCCTACTTTGGTAATGTGGTGAATAAAAGTACTATTTTTGTCACGCCCTGGATTATGGTGGAACTCGGACTCACCTTAAGATCCACCGCCTGTACGGTAAAATTTGCACAAGCAAAGCGTCTAATATGCAAAAATAAAGCATCAGCAGCTATTATGCAAAAATATTTGAGCTGAAAGCTACTAGTTGTATTGTACGGTAACTCTAATCATGCAAAAATATCTGAGATGAAATTTACATCTAAGCCGACCGCACTCGGTCGCTCTAATAATATTGTACGGTAAAACCCGCACAAGCGAAGCATCTAATCTGCCAAAGTAAAGCATCTACAACTAGTATGCAAAAATATATGAGCTGAAAGTAAATGTCACGCTCCTAGACCGCTAATTTGGTCAGTTCGGGTATGCCAACAGACTAGCAAATCGGGCATTAGCTCTCCCTACCGGAAAGGAACGGTGATCGTCACAATCATACAACATGCACAATGAGATACATGAATATCAGAGTAAAATTAAACTGAACAACCAACTTTAAATATAAATGCAATTGTATGAAGTTGGAATGGTAAGTGCTAGAATGAATATTTAATACATTATTAATTACAATTTTTCTTTCCCTTTCCTCTCTCAAAATACAATCATGTTCACTCTATACAAAATAGTGCCACTCAAAACCTTCTAGGTCCACTACTTTACAGGGCCTTTGCCCCTATTCCGTGCCTCACCGGCGATATCTGGATCTACAAAATGTGTAAACCACGGGGTGTGAGAACTACGAATAGTTCCCAAAGGGTTCTTCCACCGAGAAACATGCTTTGCACCATTTAGTCTAATGAAAGAATTAGTAGCAAGATAATATTTTAAGCGGTAAATTCTACACTAGCATTCAAGTAAGTCTTTTACACTACTAGTTCATACACATTGTCACGCCCCGAGCCCCCCTATTTGGTCAGTTTGGGCTCGCGCACAGACCGCCAAACGGACATTGTCTCCCGTGTACGGTCCAAGGCGTACACAAAGCCAGTGTATGATAATGAACGAGAAAGCATTCATACAACATTTCAGAGATGGTATCGAAAAGCGAGAAAAGTAAACCTAACTATTACAACATTCGAGCATTTACATTTCATCTTTACATACATTCCACAACTTTAAATATTTATATTTTCATCTCCCAAAATAAAACCTCTACAAGTTCTCTCTCAAAATAAAAAGCAACTCTCTCGCTATCCAGGATGACCTATACCTGAGGCTACTATCTAGGGCACGATGCCCATGCCACGATCATGCGCCGCTGTGCACAGTGAGGGCTGTGCAACAACATGGGGTGAGAACTAAAAGATGTTCCCAGTGGATTCGACCCCGATTTGAGTGCCTCTCCCACTAGGACTAAGTAAGGCATAGGTAGATAATAAGGGAAAGTAGTAAACTACTATACTATGCAATATAAAGAAGATGCTACTCTATGCCTTGGTACAATGCATCAAATTCAAATCTATATGAACGACTCAATGGTTCATCGACCCAATTATCTTGCTCGGCAATTGCTTTGCCCGACTCACAACTAGACCAGGAGGGGAGATACGCCCTCAACCCAGCCTGGCCGTCTGTAGGGAGATACGCCCTCGACCCACACAATGACACTCCGGAGTATGCTGCTTGTAGAGGAGCGACCTCCACAAGCTGTACAGACTATGTGAGTATGATCTCGTCCTCTAATTTTGAGGACGCACCAAATCACGACGATGCTAACTTGAGGATACTATCAACCCTAGCATCCATCTCATCCATAGCTCTAAGCAATACTAATGCAACCGATCTATAGGACTCATCCTATCACAATGACACTACTCTGGAGAAATAACCTGTCACGCCCCGGGGTCGAAACTGGGATCCGGGCTCGCCAATAGATCCGCCGACTATATAAAACCCTGCATAGGCGAAGCGTCCAACCTGCAAGAAAAGGTACTGCAGCTAAACAGATATCAGAGCTATAAAGAAAACTGCTGTAAAAACTAAAATCCAACCACTGTACAACTGAAAATAATGATACAATCTCCATCTCCCAAATATGATCATAAATAAAATCCTCTGATACAAGAACCCTGAACTCAACGGGAATGTAACTAAAAATAATACATAGTGTACAGGCTCTCAGTATAAGTCAGATCCTCACAATACAATAGTCTCTCAAAAGTGAAAAAAAAAATAGAACTAATCTACTGACTGTACTACAAATCTTCAATGTGGGGGTACAGCTACTCTCCAAATACAGGTAGGGATCTAGCTCGTGACTCCCTCGCCTCGAACAGCAACATTAGAATCAGCAACACCTGCAAATGACTCTGCAAAACAAAGGAGAGGAAAGAAAAAGGAGGGGGAGAACCCCCAACGGGTGTGAGAACTACACAAACAGGTAGTTCTCAGTGGATACCGCCACCAGGCCCGACGGTCTGCCTACTAAGTCTACTAGAGGCATAAGATAACAATGCAGTAAGAACTGAACAAGAGAAGCTGGAGATACTCTACAGCTACCATGCCTTTATCTAAATGCTCAATGGGTGATACAGATGAAGAGAGAGATGCAACCACTCGCACACGAGGTGCTCAATCGACCCAATCAAACTGACTGCCTCATAGGGTCCAGTCAAGCCTGCGCCTACCCACTACCATTACATCCACGAAGGACTGGACTTACGTAGGGCGTCCGTGACTGCCAAAACTGGCCCAGCCAAAGGGACTACATCCGTGACTGCCTAAAAATGGCCCAGCCAGAGGGACAGCATCGACAAGTCGCGATAGTACAGTAACAGGTCTAGCTCTGGAGCATCACTCGAGGGGCACGACCCCACCGAGGAAAGTATCCACGCATCTCTGTCGAGCTCAAAGTGGCTCCTGCAGGCTATTATTAAAATCCACGCTCACTCTTAGGATGGAAGGACTCAAGATCCTCAAATACCTCGCACGACGGTCGGAATACTCTCAATGACCTAGCTATACGCTCTCACAAATCTCGAGACACAAGCGAACTCAACCAACTCGTGGCACTAAACTCACTGGCTAGAGATATTCCACAGCGGGGACCACCGTCGACCCAAACGGCTCCCAAAACGAAACACCCAACTTGCCACGCTAACCACACTGGCTGGAGATATTCCACAGCCGGGATCGACCCACAACTCAGGGCTAGCAACACTGGTCGGATGACACTCAACGATCCGAGAGCACCGTCAACCCAAACGGTTCCCAATAACACTGACCGGAAGATCCTCAATGGTCTGGAATCACCCAACGGCTCCCAACAAAACCAAAACTGGTCTAAACTCAGCTACCAGACTCCACTCTGCCCCCAGGCACGAGTGCAACACACGTCCCACAATAACCTGACCACTCGGCCTACTACCCGGGCGAGAAAACTCTATGTCCAGGAAATATACAATGTGTGGGATGTCTAAAGCATAAAAGAACCTAGCCCAAACGAAGGTTCTCTACTAGTCTGGTTTCAACATGCATTATATGACGGGGTGCTAGGTCAAGTTCCAATAATCAATAAATAATTCTCTAATCATGTTAAGCATAAAACTGAACCAACAACAGGGACAATTTATAACATGCTTGCTTCCAATCAAAGGTAGTATACTCTAGTCATACATGCTCACAAGCTTAAACAATATAGAGCAGACATGCATCAATCATATTCTCCAACAAGTAATTGAACATCATCATCTAGCATACTTTTTCACTAGTATAGGATAACCATCTTTATCTTGTAACTCTCCCTCATACATAAGGGTAAATAAATCATGTACAATTTATCAATTAAGCCTCAATCCCATCATTCAAACCATTTCTCATGCTTAGATCACAATCATCAAAATTGTACATTAAACTATGCATGCATACTAACAAATAGAGTTAGAGAACCGTCCACCTGTTCTAGAGACGAAGCAACCCACCTGTATCGCTTTCCGCAGGCAAAACTGAAGTCGGTGAAGTGCGTAGTCACTCACTATAAAAAATCCACCGAAACCGCACCCTCGGTACTCGATCGCGCAAGCCTATGCTCCAACTAACATCACAACCACAATCAATCAACACCACTAAACACCCCAAACAGCACTTGCTGTTTTGCCAAAACAACACAGAGAAGGGGCTTTTTCACTTACGTGCAGTCCTCCGAAAAATCCAAAAAAATCACGGTTGAGATCCTCGCGACGAGTAGATGCAAATCGAGTATTTATACTCCTCGTTACGACACCTGTAGGCCATGATATAAATAGAAAACCGCAGAAAGTCAATCAATCCACAACTCACAAATCTGCGAAAATCAATCACGAAGAAGCTAAAATATCACCTTCGAAACGACCTTAGAAAAATCCGATAAAAATATGGTCGCGTTCCTCTCGAAGCGTAGATGCCGATCGAGTCCTCACATGCCCTTATCCGATGCCCGTAGGCCGAGAAATCCCAAGAATACTCCATCACTGTCCAAAACATTGCAGCAGTACAAGAGGTCAAAAGGTACCTCGGGAACACCACCAAAAACTCGAAACGGAGCGAAGTGATCAACACGGAAATCGAAGGCATACCTCTCATGAATACGCTGCCACGAAAATCGGCTCAAAACTTCATCGGGGTGATCCAGGGGCCTCGCGCACTAAAATGCGACGGTAGAAGCCAAAATTGAAGAAACGTTGAAGTGCGCCGCGTCGCAGCAAACGCCGATGCTGCGACCTCCGAAAATGTCCCAGTATCATCAAAGGGTGGAGGAGAGGGAGAGGAAGAACTTTGCCTCCGGTGGCACCCAGGAAAAATGGTCAAAAACCCGAGAAAAGAAAGAGGTGAGGGCTATTTATAGGCCCAGCCCAAAAGCCCACTTTTCAGATTTTTCGGGCTGAGATTTCGGGTGCCCAAAATAATTCGGGCCCAAAACGCGCCGGCCCGACCCAACACTATACGCGCCCGATTCCTCCTCGGCCCGCCACGTCGCCGCTCCGCGCGCCCGCTAATCGCGGCGCGCCGCGTGGCAACGCGGTCCACGGCGGAAACCGTGGTCCGTTGTTCACGCCGGGTTAGCCGGGTCACTGCGCCCGCCAATAGGCGGGCGACACGTGGCCCGAGGCGGTCCACCGTGCGCCGTGCCCGGCGCGGAACGCGCGCTGTCGCGCGTGCGTTGACCGCCCTATCCGCGCGCGCCACGTGGCATTCTCTGCGTTGGTTGCTCCCGGTGCACGCCCAGGTCCCGTGAACCAGCCTGCCCGCGCCTGCGCCACCGCGCTCCGCCGCCTGCCCGCCGCTGTCGGTGCTTGCCCGCTGGCCGGAACAGTAACATATTGCCTCGAAATCCGTGTTTTAGCATCCGGGCTCCGAAAAATATAAGTAATAGCCCAATTTTATCGTTTTCGCGCACTGAGTCCAATTCCGATGTCCATTTTGTAAAAATTCGCTTCTAAATTTTGTCGAAGGCATCCGGACAGGTATTTTTAATCCAAATTTTGCGCTCGGTCCAATTCTGAGATCTGATTTGCGCGCAACCATCTCCAACACACATCATAGGCCTCCAAAAGTCACAAATCACTCTGCAAGACATTCACGGAGATCCGGGTCATCACACAACCATCCCTATTGTCAAACCCAATCGAGGGTGCTATGTCGTACTAATGTAGCTATCACTCTAACATATAATAGATGACACTCAATCTATATTGTCATCACTAGGTTCTGTTCAACCCTCTACATATAATAGATGCCACTCGATCTATATTGTCATCTAGGTTCTGTTCAATTCTATGTTGTCACCTAGTTTTAATACTTGTTTTATTAAGTTCCACAACAGCCTTTCATACACACTAGAGATCTTGTTTCTAAATGACCCAATTCTCATGCCTTCCACATTTGGATCTAGACTCATGTCACCCAATCCAAACTTGGAAGCATGTCAGGAACGTGGTCACACACACAACACTAACCCTCATGCATCAATCAGTGACTATATAGACGTATAAACATATATACAACTATATATATATATATATATATATATATATATATATATATATATAATGGCTAAAACAGGAATATAGTCATAGGAGGACATTCGTCCAACTCAGAAAGCACCATCCACCTTGGTTTACCGCCAATTACTTGTAGACACTTGCAATTGGGCTCCCGCGGCTTACTTGCTCCTTTCGAGCCCGTACGCACCAAACCGCTTAGATCGTGCTGTCTCCACCCTAAAGCCGCTAAACGAATGCTTCTAACCTTCAAGTTAGAGAATTAAAGGATTAATTTAGTTTATGACCCCGAATCCAAAAATACTAATTCACACCTTTATACATATGCCTATATGATCGATAAAGAGAAATCGGACATAGCCGAAAACTCAACCATTCCAGATCACACAAACTATCTTGTTTTGACGCTAAATGATTTGAAATTAAATTAATTTAACTTCCGGCATCATTTCGGCACTTTACGACGCTAACGAATACGAAAACACTTATTTCGGCCATTTTCGCAATTCAGCCGTCGGAACTCCGCCGGTTTACAAATTAAAGTTGTTAGGCGTGTTTCACCAACCTCTAATTAGGAATTTGTATGATCAATTTAAATCACATTTTAAACCCTAGCTTCACATTTCTTTAATTTCATCGCGATTTCCGTCGATTTCTTCAACAAGTATCCGTCTAAGATTATGTAGAACATGAATCTAAAGAAATTACTGCAAAATGTAATTTATTTTTTGTGAAACTTCCCTCAAAGAGTGACGGTTTTGAGCTTTTTTTGGTTCAAAAGCTCGCCCTTGCTCGTTGTAGGCTCGTCGCAAGTCGCTCTGCGATTCCGTGCACGTTGAAGCAAAAAATTTAGAGAGAGAAAGAGAGGTGAGAAGGAGAGGGAAAGCTCTCTTTGTGAGTGTGTAGTTGTGTGTGTGTGTGTACAGATGGAGCGGAAGAAAGAAGAAGAAAAAAAGTTTTTATACATATAGGCCCCCCGTAATAGTGGTAATTTACTATTTAGTCCAGTTCAGATCTGATAATTACCTGCTGAGTCCTTCTGAACGTCCGTTTGTGCTCAAATTTGACAAGCAGACTCAATTTAACTTAATTATCGTAATTTATCTTAAATTTTTAGTTTGGATCATTTTTGGGTCACGAAAGTCTTGCCGACTCAAAATCGTTAATAGATCTTTTTTCACTGCTCGGGTGTAACGACCCGGCCCACTAGCAATAATAACTCGTTGGGCCCAAACCACAGCCCAAATGCTTAAGCCCAGTTATTATTACTAGTGTCCAAGTCTTATATAAGCCCAAACACAATTCCATCCACATCCGATGTGGGACTATTGGGGGCGTCACAGACTCCCCCCGTTTAGGTCTGACGTCCTCGTCAGCCCAAACACACACACAGCAGCCCAAGATCACCAGACGATGTGAGACTTGTCTCGCTAGCCCTGTCATCTCGACCCAGACTCAGCCGAGACTCATCACACACTTCCGACTGGTTATTGGCTCTGATACCAAGTGGGCTCGGCCAACTCAAGCTCTACCAATGGAAGGTTGAGATCACCTTGCTCCCGAAGCTGAACCAACAGTGCTTCGACCTCCCACAGGTGAGCCACCAAGTTTTTGTGATGACCTCTAAGCGATGCTCACCTTTATTGCTGCCAGAAATCCTGAATGTATAAAATGTCCAAAGTCAAGTCCTTGTTAGATCATGTCATTACTTCACTGGTGTTTGGTGGATTTGCTGAGGCTCAGAGGTGAGCCTCTACACATTTGAGGACCCCTGAGCATGATGCTCACATTAAAAGTGGAAAAGAATTAACTGAAGAACAATTATTGCAACATTAAGCTTTATTATACAATAATTATGGGCCAGCTTGGGTTTTTGCTGCCCAATTCGAGTCCGGATTGTGAGCACGAGGTTCAGCACATTGAAGTATAGTTACTGGTAAAATATTGTGATTTATGATGCCTTAGGTTAAAAGCTATAAATAAATTAGTGGGTTGAACTCTAAGTGGTTATGGGCCAACTTTGCCCTCGGACTTCGTGTCAGCCCAAGCCCATGAGCACGGGCTTCGTCTCGTCGTAACAGACGCGCTGAAACTTACGGCACAGCTTTTAGATTCCCGGATTGGGAGATCGAGTCGAAACGGTGTTTGAATTAGCGTTTTTATGCAATTTTAAAATGCGTCGAGGACCTAAACGCAAATGTAACGTCCTGGCTGTCTTCAGACAGTAATTACACACTGACTAAGCATTTCGCTTAAGTTTCGTAGACTCCGGTTGAGCGAAAATTGGATACCGTTCCGTAAATTGGCAAAATTGTCGGTTTTACGGTTCCGGCGCGAGTCTCGTGATTCGACATGGATATCTGGTCGTCTCTAGTTGCCCCTGGTTATCCCCGACACTGTCCTGGCTGGCCCAGCGACTTTAGTTTTCTGTCGGGAGACTCCGAAGCCAAAATCGGCTTTTCGGGAGTCGTGCAAGTAATTATGGCAACATTTCGACATAGATATTTACGATTGAGTCCCTGTCTGTCCGAACAACTAAAATGTGTTGTTTAGGGACAGCAGAGAGAGTTTGGTAGCATTCGAATATTTGTAGACCGTTGGCGGGTCATATCTAGTGAGCTTCAGTGGTTTTCGGGAATTCCGGTTTAAGCCTAGTTTCGGCTAAGTTCCCCCGTATTAGCAATATGTTACTGTGCTGTTGTCGGGATGGGTACGAGTGAGTCGGTCACTGATTCTAACTCCTGTTCAGGTCTTTGCAGTCTGACTCCGACCCCCGAGCCTTCTGTTGGAGTCGTTGGACCGCCGACATTCAGGTGGGTTGCTTTCGATCCGGGCTTTAGCTCTTTGGCCCTCTGGTTGCTTTAGTCCAGTCGGACACCTGTTATTGATTTGCCCTGCTGATTAGATCCATATGACCTATTTTGACATATCCTGATCCTCCTGATTGATATTGACTTCATTAGACCTGTTCATGATTAGCTTGGTTTATTATGGTTTCATGCTTCATGATTATTTGTGATAAATCTTGATCTACTTGAGACATATCATATGTACCTGTTATCAGCTTATATGTTCCAGTACTTAGATTGCATGATCTGATTATATCTGATGAGTTGATCTATATACCGCATGATTGTTCGATAGACATTGATTCCGTAGATACATGATATACAGCTACTTGTCAGCTTTTACACCTATAGTACATAGATGTCATGATCGATTATACTTGTTGATTCCTGTCAGCCGATATGTTATTGATATCTCGATATGCATGATTGATTGACCCTGATTGATAGATACTACTCGATGTTCCGATATGCATGATTGATAGATACTACTCGATGTTCCGATATGCATGATTGATAGATACTACTTGATGTTCCGTTATGCATGATAGATTCTGATCGACATGATAGATGATTTTCCTGTTGGGATCTCGGCTTATTGCCGACTACCCGGTCACTAGACCGTGAGATTGATCAGTACGACTTGCCACGCATCGCTGTACTTCACGAACATTGCCGGGGTCGCTCCCCGTGGCTATTGTTCTTTACCGGTAAAGTGGTCTAGAGGAAGGACCCATGAGCCCCAGATAGCACTTATGGGTGCGGGGTTATGTCAGTGGGATAGGTGCAGATAGCGGTATGAGCCTGAGGTCCTAGTGACCAATGCTGGCATTAATTGGGTACTTGAGTTCATTTGTGACGCATTCTTATTATCTTGCGCTGTTATTGATAGATATCTTACCCTGTACCCTTACTGCTCAGTTATGATTGATTGTCTCGATTATATCCATATTTCTGGTGTTTATTACCTGCAGTTTCATTACCTTTGATTATCTGCCTATTCAGTTATCTGTGGATGTATGTTGATTATCAGTAGATCTTATCGTTATTCAGCTTTACCCTATGATCTTTACTATCCGCAGATTACGGTATCCAGTAGGTACGATTAGCTATTTCCCGGCTCGTCGTGCCCACTGGGATACATGTACAGTGTATCTCACACCCCCTGGGTGACCATTTTTCAGGTTGCTTGGGTGATGGGATGTCGGGACACGTTGGTGAGACGATTGCGATAGTATCGACCCATATGTAGTCAGTATATTTCATCTTCCGCATTTCAGTTTACTTATATTAGATTGACTAGTTTTGACATGCGTAGTTTAGACTACTCTGGTATTGACTGATTATGGTTAGCCGTGCATGTTTAGGAAAGGCTCTGTCCCGTTGGGCGGGGAATTTACTATACATGTGGCGGTCTGTTACGCCCGGTTTGCGAACTCTGATCTATAAAAAAAAAAAAAAAAAAAAAATTAGCCTGCTTTTCAAAACTCAGGGCGTGACAGATTAGATGGTATCAGAGCCAATAACCAGCCGGAAGTGTGCGGCGAGTCTCGGCTGAGCCTGGATCTAGATGACAAGGCTAGCGAGACGAGTCTCACATCGCCTGGTGATCTTGAGCTGCTGTGTGTGTTTGGGCTGACGAGGACGTCAGGCCTAAACAGGGGGAGTCTGTGACGCCCCCAATAGTCCCACATCGGATATGGATGCAATTGTGATTGGATTTATATGAGACATGGACACTAGTAATAATAACTAGGCTTAAGCATTTTGGGCTGTGATTTGGGCCCAACGAGTTATTTATTGCTAGTGGGCCGGGTCGTTACATTTGGTATTCTTGTGATTGATGCATAGATTCTATAGTTCCATGTTCTAGTATACCTTTCAGATGACTTTTATTTCCAGCATTTATTCCAGTTCTAGTTGATTCAGACATTTAAAATATTGATATAATAATTGATTTGAATTATTCTTGTTGAGTAGATTAGCATTAGTTACTGATATATCTACTGATCTCTGATGATGACGATTTTTTTTAGCCGTGCATGTATAGGGGAGTCTCTGTTCTTGGATAGAGGGTCTTCTATACGTGTGGCGGTCTGTTGCGCCCAGTTTGCAAACTCTGATTTCAAAAAAAAAAATTTTACCGGATTTTTAAAACTCGGGGCGTGACATCGGGTATCCGATTGACGCGAAACTCTTATTGTGCCCTTAGAACATAATTACGGATCACCCCAAAAAAATTTTAATTTTGTTGACATTGTGAATATTCTGCCAAAGTATAAGCCCTCTTTCTCACAGAAAATTCTATTTTTTTTTTATTCCAATTTTAGCACAAATTACTTGCAAATTATTTTTTATTTATCACGTTCAATAAAAATAATATCTCATACTATTTTTATTTATATTTACTTATATACTGAAAATCTGGTATATTACACACATGCCGCTAAGCTATTATACCACAACACACTAGACCACTATGCCAACATGGCCACTATGCTGCTACTCTTGGGTTACATCTAACCCGACCACACTCAGTCACTCCAATAATATTATGATTTAAGTTTCATAATTGTGCCTCGTAAAGAGTCGACTTAAGTGTGAAATCCTCTCTACTTGGCGATTGAATGAGTTTAAAGTACTTAGGAACTCAAGCACAAAGGAAGTCAAAATATGCTCGTAACCCTCCTCCGGGAGTCGAAATATGTTCGTAACCCTTCCATTACCACTTTGACACTTCCGAAAGGTCTTATTATCTTTTCTTTTCTCTTTTACCCTAAATTTATAACTCTAGAATAGTTAGGATGCCCCAAGGACACCAATTCACATTTGAGTTCTCTTGTTTACTCATTTTACACATTTGACTCTGAGTTCAAGACTTTAGGGTTCAAGATGCCCTAAGGATATCAATTTACTCATACCACAACTAACCTAAAGTTCATTGACTTTATATTGTAACCTAGAGTTCATAACTTTATATTCTTACCTTAGATTTTTCATAAGTTCAATGTCACACATCTTGACCTAAGTTCTTTTTAAGTCCAATGGCATACAAGAGTAACATACATCTAGATTTTCTTACATATACAATTATAAGGCTAAATCTTAATTTTCCTACTTTTTTACTACTTAGGGTTAAACTCTAAAATTTCTCATGTATCAGCCAAAACATTTAACACTTACTAAATATACTTCTAAATCAAAAGAAAGTAAAAGAGCAAGTGTTTTATCATCCTTTCCGATAAAATCTCCCACCTTATGTTGATCTCTAGCAAAGAGGGAAGCTTGATCTTTTAGATCTTCAAGAAAATCTTAAAAAATAGTTTAGAAACCATAAAAGATCCCCAATATTTCTTTTAAAATTAAAAAACTCACAAAATTTCGAAACCTTAAAAACTCACATCTTTGTTTCTTACCAAAACATGGATAGAAGATGCTCTTCTTCCTCTCAGAGCTCCTCCTTGAGTTCTTTCTCTGTTTCTTTGCCTTGGAGGAGATAAAAACACACCTAAAGAGCTACTTCCTAAATATTGGAAAGGGATTTCTCTTTTTTAGAGAGAGAAAGAGAAGAGAGGGAGTGAGGGGTGAAGAGGTGAGAGTGTGAATCGGAAGGAAGAAAAGAAAAAGGGTTTTGGATTCATTTTTATAAACTGACTTTCCAATATTTACATCTCTGCCACTACCTTTATTGGGCTTCCTAGATGCGGAAGGTTCGGACCTTGACCCAAGGTCCGATCCTCAAACGTGGGACTCAAAGGTTGCGCACTGATGGACCGGTCTCTCCCCTGAGGTCTGGTCCTCGAACATAGGTTTTTAAGGATCACGGCCAAGGTCCAGACTCCCCTTCGAGAGTCCGGTCTCCATCGCCAAGGCCCGGACTTCCAATTCAAAGTCCGGACCCCGAGAGCTATTTGCTCAATTTTTCTTTGTATCGAAGTGCGTGTTTTCGCTCTACGAAACTCTAATTCTTTTCTAATCATTCCGACATACTTGAAAGATATTTCTTAACACGTGCACAGTCTCTTTGACTATTTCAAGGACTTTTTGAGCTAAAATCTAGTACAGTATTTTCTCCAAAACTCATTTTAGCGCTGAACCCATGCCGAAAACACTCAAATGAGTTTGGAATTTTGCCCAAATCATAGAGATGAATTTTCTAAGCCATTTTCTACCAGTACTATGCTATTTCGAGCCACTTCGATCATTAGACAAATAATATCAAAAAATCGCATAATTTATTTTCTAAATACATCAAATACTTTAGATTAAGTCTAATAGAGACGATCGTCGATTCGAAAGTTCTAACATCAAAAACAGCTTATTTGTACAGAAGGCTCCGTGCTTATAAAAGCATACTAGCTTAACTCATATATATATATATATATATATATATATATATATATATATATATATATATATATATATATATATATATATATATATATATATATATATATCATACTAACCGCACATTCCTTCATCCAAGGGTAAAAAAGATATGAGTGCAATAAGATTTATACTCATAAGAGTATAGTAGTTCTACGCTATATATATATATATATATATATATATATATATATATATATATATATATATATATATATATATATATATTCGACTACTATACTTTTATGAATAATATTACTTTGTACTCATAAGTTTTCGGCCCTTGGATGAAGGAATGTGCGGTTGGAATTATAATGGTCCCCTATGATTTATACTATTTCACCAACAACCCACTAAACTCTAGGGGGACCACTATCATCTTAACTGCACATCCCTTCATCCAAAAATTACTATACTTTTATTAGTAAAATTCCTTCGTACTCATAAGTTTTCGGCCCTTGGATGAAGGAATGTGCGGTTGGAATTACAATGGTCCCCTATGATTTATACTATTTCACCAACAACCCACTAAACCCTAGGAGGACCACTATCATCCTAACTGCACATCCCTTCATCCAATGGCGGAAAAGTTATGAGTATAAAGAGGTTTATACTCATAAGAGTATAGTAGCCCTACGCTATATATATATATATATATATATATATATATATATATATATATATATATATATATATATATATATATATATATATATATATATATATATATATATATATATGCTATGTTAGTTGTAAAAGCACCAAGCAATTGGTGTTTGTAAGTTTTCTACCGTTAGATCTATCTTTTTGACTAATTTCATCTCTTAGATCATTCTATTTTCCTAACCATTCACTTAACCCAAGAGGCCCACTATCATCCTAACTGCACATACTTTATCCAAGGGCTAAAAACCCACAAGCACCAATAGGTTGGTACTTTTAAAAGCATAGGAGCTCAATTATATATATATATATATATATATATATATATATATATATATATATATATATATATATATATATATATATATATGATTAAATTGCCGTAACACGATATCTCCTAGGCACGCTTGCGTGTCGGTGGGCACACACGGCCTATTAGTGGAACAATTTGGCACGATGTTGTTTTAGTTTCTTCTATCCAATAAGTTGTTGTATTGTTATTTTAAAAGTTTTAGAATAATAATTATAAATTTTGACTATATATTGATTTGTCTTCATCTAATGTCAAAAATAGCTTACTAATTTACTAGCTAATAGCTTAATATAGTAGTATTTTTCTTTATATGTGAAGTAAATTACAGTTACAGCTTATAGAAAAAAATATTTTTTCTTTAAATTTTTATAAAAATTTCTAAGATCCATTCGTATTGATTCGATAAAGGATCGTATGATGACTAAACTAAAATAGTATATATGGAACTCCTAGTTCATTGCTAGTTTTTTCATTTCAAATTTTTTAAAAATATGTATGAAAAAATTGAAGATTTTTTTTAAAAAAAAAATTACAAAATCTATTATGAAAATTTAATAATAAATCATATGATGAATAAGTTAAGAAATAATACAAATTTATTAACTTTTTTTTTATTTATTTTTTATTTTTAGAATTTTAAAAATTATATAATATAAATAGGAGAAAATTATTTTTTTTCAAATTTTTTTTTTTGCAAAATTTGTTTGTTCATCGAAGAAAATTATTTTTTCTTAAATTTTTAAAAAAAACTTGTGCGACTTATTTATAAAAAATTAATAATAAACCATATGACATATACATTAAGAAAATTTAAATATCAATTGATTCTATTTAGTTTTTGATTTTATTAGAATTCTCATGTTTCTAAATATAATAATAAAATTTTGAAAGTTAAGAATATTTTAAATCTCACACAAAAAATAAAATTCATCCAAGAAAATTAAAAATGGATTATATAATGACTAAATCGAGTGGATATATTTTCAGATTTTTATAAATTGTTAATAAAAATTTATATATTTTATATTTTTTCACAAAAGAAATTTTACAAGTTAAATATATTCTAAATATGAGAAAAAAATTTAAGTTGTAAATTTTCTTGACTTATCTAATTTGTATATCTTTGATTTTGCTATTTCTTTACTTTTTCTTTTAATATTGAGGTGATCAAAAAATAATAAGAGATTGAAAGAAAATATTATGAGAAAAAAGGGGGAGAAAATTAGAAAAGAAAACAATAGAGGAAGAGATGTGAGAGGAAAGAAGAGAAAGCGTAGAATAGAAAAAAAGGTAGAAGTAAAAAGAAAAGAAAAAAATGAGAGAGGGATAAAGGTTTATACGATAAAAAAAAAAAAAAGGGGGGGGGGGGGGGGGGGGGGGTCGAAGTAAAAAAAATAAAATAAAGATACTATGTGCATGTGTCGACACGCAGCGGCACATACCGTGATATCCTCTGGGTATCGCTCTGTCTCGTTCAATACTGTGATGCCCCAATGTGACACCCCTGGAAGTTGGATTAGTCATATATATAAATGATATAATAGGGCTAAATTTCTTAACCCGGTTATAGTATTTTTGTCACGCCCCGGGGTCGAAACTGCGACCTGGGCTCGCCAACAGATCCGCCGTCTGTGCGAAAACTGCCGCACAGACGAAGCGTCTAACCTGCAAAAGATCTATAGCTAACATGTATCAGAGCGGAAAAAGAACTAACAGCTATAGAAATCAACTGAACATCTGTATAAATGAAAGTCCTCAATACAAGTCTGATAAGCTATGAAAAAAAAATACAATTCTCACAAGTCTCTCAGAATGTCCAGTACAAAAGTGGAGTCATAAAATAAAAACGGGTACATCTACCTCTGACTCTCAATGCTGGTAAGGAACTAATCGGCCACGTCCTCACCTCGATCTGCTGTCTCCGCGCGAACCAAGCCGGAACAGCTACCTCAACCTGTCACCGCAGCTGGTGTGAGATCTACTGCAGAAGGCAGATCTCAGTGGGTACCGTCCCAATATCCACGATATGCCCACTAAGTCTACTGGAGGCAAAACAGATAGATATGCAGATGGATAATACGAAAGCTGAAAAGAAACTACAGTTAATATGCCACAAATATCATACTCAAAGAGAACGCTAACCAAACCAATAGAACCATCAAACCTTTGCCACTCACTGGGCGGCATTGCCACTCACTGGGCGGCATCGCCTCTCACTGGGCGGTATCTCACGGAACCGCCTCAACAGGCCAAACCATCGCCACTCACTGGGCGGCATCTCACGGAACCGCCTCAACAGGCCAAACCATCGCCACTCACTGGGCGGCATCGCCCCTCACTGGGCGGCATCTCACGGAACCGCCTCAACAGGCCAAACCATCGCCACTCACTGGGCGGCATCGCCACTCACTGGGCGGCATCTCACGGAACCGCCTCAACAGGCCAAACCATCGCCACTCACTGGGCGGCATCGCCCCTCACTGGGCGGCATCTCACGGAACCGCCTCAACAGGCCAAACCATCGCCACTCACTGGGCGGCATCGCCACTCACTGGGCGGCATCGCCCCTCACTGGGCGGCATCTCACGGAACCGCCTCAACAGGCCAAACCATCGCCACTCACTGGGCGGCATCGCCACTCACTGGGCGGCATCGCCCCTCACTGGGCGGCATCTCACGGAACCAATAGAACCCTCCACGACTCAATCTGATAAAGCCCATGAAACCCCTAAGACACTAGAAACTCTCCACGGAGTCAAGTAAAATTCCACTCGGCCACCAGGCACGAGGGCACACGCACTCTGAACCCGTCCGACCCTTCTGGGCAATCTAATAATTTAAAAGGGTATTTTTAAGGTCAAATTTCCATTAAAACAAGTTCGGTGATTTTTAAGACGGTTCAGATGCAGTCCGAATGCCAACTAAATATACAGGCTAGTGTCCAATGATAATAGGAACCTACTAAAAATAATTAGGGGTGCAGGTTAGCATTATGCAATATTCCAGGCAACTATCAGATTTTTCATTATAATAAAAATAAATGCTAGACAAACAGGATATTCATGCAGACGCATTAGGGGACATTTAATAAAGTTTGGAAGACTTCCAACCCACCTGGAACGCTTTCCGTAGGCATTGCTGAAGTCGGAGAAGCGCCGCAACCTCAATCTGACGAAACCTCGAAAATCGCGCCGTGCGTGCGTACTTCCGTGTACGTGGAAAAATCCCCGGGAGCTCAAATAATTTCCATCGAGTCTTCACATAAACCTGCGCGCAACCAGGTCACTCCACGGCCAAAATCACAAAGCACACAAGGGCTCAAGTACACCACAATCACCACCAAAGCACCAAAAATAACTCAGACTCACCTCCAACATATACTGCTTAAAGTAGTAGAGCAAAAGAGCTGCCAAGAAGCTCCTCCAGATTGGACAATGCCAGAAGTTGAGAGTGCATGCCACCCTGATCACAATTAAAATTGGGTCCTTCATTCCAACCATGCAACCAAAACACCAAAATTAACATCTGCCCACACTAATAAATAAATGTCCACAACACCATTCACACACACAGCCATACTCACAACACCACCACTAATTACAAAACCCAATTAGCACTCACCAACTCCCCTCCACACACGCCAATTCCAAATGCACCCATGCCTCACAGATCACAGCCACTCACAAGGGTTCACTGTGAGTGGCTGTGACAAAATTAACATCTGCCAGCGCGGCGTTGCCGCCGCCAGCGCGCGGAGCCGCCGCCGCCAGCGCGGCGCTGCCGCGCCTGCCGCAGCTGCAGCGCGGCGCCGCTGCAGCTGCCGCGCCTGCCGCAGCTGCAGCGCGGCGCTGCTGCTGCAGCCGCGCGGCGCCCTAGGCCCGCTGCGCGGCGCATGGGCCCGCCGCGCGGCGGCCCAGCCCGCTACACGCGCCCCCTGCACGCACGCTGCGCGGGCGCGCAGCGCGCCTGCGCGCTCGTGCGGTGCCCGCGCAGCGCCCATGCCGCTGCGCGCGGCGCCCCCACTAGCGCCCGCGCAGTGCCGTGGCGCTAGCCGCGCGGCGCCCATGGGCCAGCCGCGCGACGACCATGCGGCCCGCACCGCAGCGCGGCGCCCAGGCGCGCCCGCCCTGCTGCGCGGCGCCCTGGCGCGCCTAGCCTCTGCTGCGCGCGGCGCCCAAGTGCGCTGCGCAGCAGTCCGCGCCGGCCGCGCGCGCACCCTTGCGTGCCCGCGCGGCCTCCTCTTCGCCACAGCACACACCAACAGGACAACCAGTCCTTCCCAAAACCCAACTCCATGAACCAAAATAAAAACCAAGCTCCCAACAAAAACTGAAAAAGCCTTATACCTCTCTCTAGGCTCAACGCGCGCTCCGCTCGGCTCCACACGGCCTCTAAGGCAAGTCCACAGCAAAATCTCTCTCAAAATCCAATTTTTCCCTCTCTTCTCTTCTTCTTCTTCACTTTCTTCTTCTTCCACTCTTTCCTCTGTTTTTCCCTTTTTCCCTTGTTTCGCAAGGTTGAAGAAGAAGGTGGCGATGTGGCATTCCCTAATTAAGTTGCTTAATTAGTGGCAGGGAGGGGTTGGAGGGCACTGTAGCAAGAATTTAAAATTCTCCCAACTCAAAATATCTCAACCACTCTAAATCCATGCCCACTAAAATAATCTCCTCTTTTAAATTCTTTTCTTTCACTAATGCCTTCACAGGCAACACAAATAATTAAATAATTAATTAATCCAAATTAAGCCAACTCCAACTCACTTTTTGCCCCCGGGGCCTCCGCATCCGTCCGGAACCTCCCGAACTCCGCTGTAATCTGAAAATACACATGTCCACAGCTTTCCCCACTCAAAAAGCTCAACCGTAGAGTCGATGTGCTCAATCCAAAAACCGGCTCCAAAATTGCCGACTCTAACTCACCTTTTGCCCTCGGGGCCTTCGCATCCGTCCGGAACCTCCCGAACTCCGCTGTAATCATAAAGTACGCCTGACCCAAGCATTCCAAATTTTTCTGCACACCACCGTGGAGTCGAGGCTTTCACCAAATCAGTCCTCTATCGGCGCACAATGCTCAGAAAACTCCGATTCAAGCTAGGGCTTCTGTGTTGATCTGAGTCAACCCGAACTCAACTGTAAACACATATGGAACACGCTCGAGGTAATTTCCTCCGCACCACGCCATCTTGCGAGGTCGGTGCGCCATCCGAAATCCCGGTATTCTACAATTTTGGGTGGTAGCAAAACCCAGAGGTTAAGAGAGTTAAGCGTGCTAGATCTAGAGTATCTCTAGGATGGATGACCCCTTGGGAAATTGGGACGTCATAGTTGGTATCAGAGCCAATCACTAGCCAAAAATGTGAGATGAGTTTTGGCTGAACTAGAGTTATATAGCAGGTAAAGCGATGCTGCCCGACTAATGACCGTTGTGGGTGGAGTGCAGCTCCCCGCAAAGTCAACTAAGGCTAGCGAAATGAGTTACATCGCCTGGTACCTGTGAATGTGCTTGAGCCTGACGTGGACGTCAGGGCTTAAAAGGGGGGGACGTATGTGACACCCATGGAAGTTGGATTAGTCATATATATAAATAATATAATATTACTAAATCTCTTAATCCGGCTATAGTATCTTGGGTGGTAGTAAGGCCCAAGTGTTTAAGACGGTTGAGCATGCTAGAGCTCGAGTAACTCTAGGATATATGACCCTTCCCAACTTCCTAGGGGGTCACTCATCCTAGAGCTACTCTAGCTCTAGCATGCTTAACTCTCTTAACCTGTTAGGTCTTACAACCACCCAAAATACTATAGTCGGGTTAAGAGATTTAGTCCTATTTATACCTTATATATATGACTAATCCACATCTTTGGGGTGTCACATTCTTTCTCCCTTTAAGCCCTGACGTCCTCGTCAGGCTCAGGCACACTCACAAGTATCAGGCGATGTGAAAGTCATCTCGCTAGCCTTAACCGAACTTGTGAGGAGCTGCACTCCACCCACAATGGTCATTAGCAAGGGAGCCTCACTCTACCAGCTATATAACTCTAGCTCACCTGAGATTTATCTCACACTTCCGGTTGGTGATTGGCTATGATACCAACTGTGATGCCCCAACTTCTCAGGAGGTCACCTATCCTAGAACTACTCGAGCTTTAGCACACTCAACCCTTTTAACATCTTGGGCCTTACAAGCATCCAAAATGCTATAGCTGGATTAAGAGGTTTAGTCATATTTATACCTTATATATAGGACTAATCCACATCCTGGAGGTGTCACAGATACTCATAGAGTATCGCAACAGAAGGGGGTCCAAGAGAGACCTCCCTATACCGTGCCAACTAATTGGTGGCACGATACGCATCTCCTCATGCAATTGGGCACGGGTAGATATTTAATTCCTTGATATATATGCATATAGACCTAGGCCACTGTACAATTAATAGCATCAAGTCATTGGTGCTATTAGGTTTTTGACCTTTGGATTAAGAGATGTGCGGTGTCACGCCCCGAGTTCAAAATCAGCGTCTAAATTTTTTTTTTTTTTTTTCAAATCAGAGTTTAAAAACCAAGCCAGGGCATGACAGACCGCCACATATATAGAAGAGTCCCAATCCCCCTTGGAATTGAGCCTTTTCTATATATGCACGGCTAAGCTTTACAACAACACCAGAGTAGACTAACTACGTACAACTAAACAAATAAATATTACAATTACTTTTACAATTAAATTACAATTTTTCTCTTTAGCAATTGCTAATACATAAATATGGCTGCCCAGGGTTAACTGCTAACACGGAACCTCACCAAACACGTCCCGACATCCCAGCACCCGATCAACCTGAAAAATAGTCACCCAGGGGGTGTGAGATACACTGTACATGTATTCCAGTGGGCACGACGAGCCGAGAAATAGCAGATCGTACCTACTGGCATAAAATACTAAAGGATATCACATGTTAGGATAAAGCAGATATATAATTGGAGCTGCAATTGAATGCAAACTTACTAAATCTTAAAGCAAGCATAGGTTGATAACCATAGAAGGAATAGAAATCAGGGAATCATGAGATATGACAAAAGCAGGATAATAAGCAACATATGCATCAACAAATGAAATATCAAATATCCAATCATAAGCCATCATATTGGTCTACAAGACCTCAGGCAAACTGCCCACCTGGCACCACCTGGTTGACATTCCCCCCTGGGGGTCACGGGTTGCCACTGCTAACCACTTTACCGGTAAAGAACATCGCTGCGGGTAATTACTCCGCTAATGTTCGTGAAGAACAACGGTGCGGGCAATCATAATGCAAATGCTCAAGCTCTCGGTCCACTGACCGGGTAATCGGCAACAAGCCGGGAAAATCCCCACTGGGATGCAACAGTATAAGCCAACAGAATCACAACTCAAAAGAACAACAACAAGATAAAACAATCTCCAACAAGGATGCAAACTCAAAACCAACTGAAACTCTACTCATATGCAGGAATAATCAGCAACATGAATCATGGATCAGATATAATTAGAAGTACTGATAATCAGGTATAATAATTATCCAGGTCTGAAAGCAACTAAATACCAATCATGCAGGCTAACCAATCATGCAAAACTAAACACATGTTTTTGAGAAAACCATTTTGAAAACAAGTTTTAGGTCGAAGCCTCGAAGAGCAATGCCTTTGTCCTATCAAATAAGAACAGACTCAGGCGACCCCACGATGCTTGGTAAAAACATTTATTGAATTAAATCATGTGTTTAGCAGTATAACATTTGATCAACAACAAGCCGAAACAATCCAATCAAGGATGCAATATCAAAATCAACTGAAGCTCAACTCATATGCAGGAATAATCATCCACTACTATAGTTTGGATCAGAAATAATCAGGGAGTACTAATAAACAGGTATGCAACTAGAAATGACCAAAACCCCAACAAGGGTGCAATGCAGAATATAATCAACAACTTCTAGAGCATAGATCAGGATATATGCTGATAATTAAGAATAAATGTGCAATCTAGCTAATGACCAATCAGGCATGGCAAATGTCCAGGAATAGAGTCATAATATCTGGAAGCAACTAAGAATCAATCATGCAAAACTAAAAATCTTTTTAGGAAAACAATTTTGAAAACATGTTTTATGTCCAAACCTCGAAAAGCTATGCCTTCGTCCTATCAAACAAGAACAGACTCCGGCGACTCTGCGATGCTTGGAGACAAAATATTGGTTGACTAAAATCACGTTTATAGCAAAATTAAAACTGATCAAAAGGAAGGCAGACTCAAAATACATCTAGGCTACAAGAACAGGGGTCCAACCAATACTATACCCCAGATGGTCGAAATGATAAAGCCCGGACCGAAGATAAACCCACCTGTCATTTTGCAGGCGAACTTTTGACTCCAAAGGAAAGCTCAAAAACTGTGCCAACCTGAATCAAAAATACTGATCAGGGAACAACTCAACCACTCTAACCCCCAACTTAATTTAAACTCAAATCTTTTCCAAAAATCGCACTTTTAGTGCCTTTAGATAGCCGTTTTCGCTCGTTCTCTTAACTGGAATAACATTTTTACGAACCGTCACTTCCAGTAGGTGACAAATAACTTGCTGAACACCGTGCTCACCCATTTGTGGCAGCACGGAACCCGAGGAAAACTTCGGGTCATAAAATACTCCTCTAACCTAGCCTTAAGTAATTTTTGTTTCTTTGACTCGTCAAAACGATTTTCTAACACGAGCATCGCATCCAGTGACCCCAAATTCGTCAAGATCTCACTGTCGCGGCTTCACAAACAGCCCAGAACAGACTTTGGGCCAAAACTTTAACCTAAAGCTTGTTTATACTATAACTACTCATCTAGTGATCCAAAATCAATTCTGTTTGAAACATAAGCTCAAAATACCTCAAGATTCACAAGGCTTGCCCTAGTGCAACCCAGCAACTACTGGTTCAACTAGAACCAACACCAAGCTCTCAAACAACATTCACAATGCTCCAAATGTAATTCCTCACAGATCCTGTTTGATTTGAAGTGAGCATCAAGCTCAGGGAATGATTTGAAGCAACATTCATATTTAAATCGAAGCCTAATTCCCACTTTTTCTTCTCTGTGGCATTTTATCAAACATTTGGTGTGCACCCTTCACGTACAAACACACACTACCTTGCCCGAGTCCAAACTCAGAACCCACAGCACCAAAAGCTTTCAAACTTGGAAGGAAATGCTCTAAAGAGTTTAAACGACAATCCCAGCAAGTTTGGGCCAAGATTTACTATCTGGATTGGCCGGAGCAACGAAGAAGATGAAGCCTTTTTGCTTTGAAAATCGTGACCATCCAACCAGTACATCTGGGACCCAACCACTTGCACAAACATTCCCAAAAACTCAAAACAAACCTACCTGAACCCGTGCCCGGCGACAGGGCACGGCGGCGGCGCGGCAGAGCAAAGATCGGCTTGAGCTTCACCTCCAACAATGCCAACTTTTCATTCATCAGGTTTTAGGTGCAAAGGACAGCACCAATAGCTTCCTAGCAAGCTTTTAGGAAGGTCTGGGCCTGACCCCGCCGTCGGAGGTCGCCGGATGGCCGGCCGCCATTAATGGCCTCGAGCTCGGGCCATCCATGGCCGGTCCTCATTTGGGCTGCATGGGTCGCATGCAAGAGCATGGGTGGAACCCTTTCACACCCAGGAAGATCACCAGACACTTGGCCGGAGGCGGGGAGGCTCGCCGGCGCCGGAGCACAAAGCTCGGCCGAAGTGCAATATTTTTGAAAACTAGGGCACAAATCTGCCATTGATCCGCTCGATCATACTCCACCAAATTTGGTGGGGTTGATCCTCATCCCCTACAGTCCATGCCTACCAACTTTGGCTCATTTTGGACCATTGGTTGAAGAGAACGACCGCGGCGGAGTTTTCTTAGGTTTCCGGCGATGGTTTTCCCCCGTCGGCCAACCAACGTGCATGGGGGCTCGGGGCTGTGCAGAGAGTATCCAAGGGACCTATCTATGCTACTGCTAGAGGTCTCGGGCTCATGCAACCAGAGGTTTGAGAGAACTTACCTCGCCGGAGTTGGTGAAGAAAGGAAGAAGCCGGGTTCACTTCTCCTTCCTCGCGCGGCCACGGCAACCACCCAGGAGCTCTTCCAGTCACAGAGGATGTCACGCCCTGGGTGTAGACCAGAACCCGGGCTCGCCAACAGATCCGCCGTGCACACAGAATATTTCCGTGTACACGAAGCGCTGGTAACCTGCTCAGATATATAATATACAATAAAAGAGTACAACAGAGCTGAACTGAAAGAACTACAAGTAATCTCAGACTGAAATAAAGTAAAAGCTGAAATAAAAGTACAATAAACTCCCAGCTCACCATAATAATACAACCAGCTGGCCAAAGCCAGACCCAAAAGTAAACTACGATAGTCTGAGATACAAAAGGGGAGTACAGTAAAAGTCTAGCTAATCTCTCGCTCGGGGTAGACGATCTAGCTAGTCGGCGATCCTCTTACCTCGATCTGCCGCTGAAGGCCCAGCAGCTCCCACAGTCGACTCTGCAAAACAAAGGGAAAAAAGGACAAGAAACAACAATGGGGGTGAGAACTACTAGATAAACCAGTAGCCTCCCCTAGTGGGTAAAACCTCAAATGCTGACGCACCCACTAGGAATAAAGAGGCGAAATGAGGAAACAGTGGTATGCTATAAAGGCTGCTGAAAAGGAAACTACCACTACAATGCCTCTAATATGCAGTGCCAAAAGATAACTGTATGCATGCAACTATAAAGCTAACAGCCCAAAGAAACCCAATCAGAGGGCCAGGAAAAACTGGCACTGCCTGCTCTGTCATCAATCTCACAACTCAGCACCAAATGACCGGCACCCATCACGGTCTAAAGCCTACTCCGGAGTGGCACTCGAGGGGAGCGACCCACACGAGTAAAGTATCTCTGTATCAGCATCTCTGTAACCAGTGTCTCACAATAGCAGGACTGGATCATGGCCATGATCAAAGTGGGAATGCTCCATCCACTAATGCAACCCCGATCCCCAATCTGATGTGATAGTAACATCCGGTCAACCGCCCAAAATCCGCGGTCACCGCTGAACCCATAACCCCCAATCTGATAAGGTAAAAATATCTGGTCAACCGCCTAACATCCGCGGTTGCCACTATGCCCCAGAATCCCCTAAGACAAGTCCAAACTGTCCCAGACAATACTATCTCAAAATCCCGATCAGACTCGAGCATCATGCATCGATAGAGAAGAATAACAATAAAATATATTTTCTCCTAAGTCACATCCCATAATATCGTGCTGCAATAAAATAGTGGCCTAACTAGTTGTCCAATGAGCATGCAAGTGTTCTCTTTTAAAAATATTTAAAAAGGAACTAGGTTTCATGTGAAGAATAATTTTAGAATTATTTTAAAAGTACTGTTGGGTTACTAATTTGCATGCGGTTCACGATATAGCAATTGTCCAATTTTCTTGTCCCAGATTTATCACATAGAAGCTACTAAATTAATTTAGGGGGCCAATGTAATAGGTTCCAATATCACGAGTTAACTGTCACATTTAACATTGGGAAACTCTACTACTCCTAGTGCGCGAGTCAATAAAGAGGAAAACGCAACCACCCACCTCAAAAAGCGTGTACACACTCCAAGAAAATACCCGCTGTCCTCTAAGCACACCGTCAGCTGAAACAATATCCTACAACATCACATAAGTGTACACGGTGTAAAAACTACAAGTTCCAAACACATAATTGCTGTTTTTACAATCAGCACGCAAAACGAGAAATTTCACCTCTGTCCCGAGCTCCTAAAATCCCAGAAAAATCACGGTTGCGTTCCTCGCGAAAAATAGCCCAAAATCGACTCTTGAATCGCCTTGATCTGATATTCCTACGCTGAGAAACAATTCGTCGAAGTCGCCGCTGTCCAAAAATCCAAACAGCAAAATAGGGGGTCAAAACACCTCGGGAATCATGCCAAGGAATCGGAATCCAGAGAAACCATCAACACGAAAAACGAAGCCCTACCTCTTAGGAACACACTGGCAAAGAAATCGTCGAAATAGGACTCCTGTACTGCGCAGGGGACTCCTCGGACTGAAATGCGACGATAACGGGCCGAAATGGGGGAAAACCTAGGCACACTGTAAAATCCGAAACGCCGCCGTCGATCTTCCAGAAAATCTGGGAACGAACCACGAGGTAGAAAAATCAGTGGGGAACAACTTCTCTTCAATGCATTTCCTCTCTTTCTCTCTCTATCTTTCGAAAAAGAGCAGAAAAGAAGGAGGGAGGAGGGCTATTTATAGGCCTTGGGAAACAAATGGAAAAATTCCATCTGTGTCCCAAGATTCGGGCGCCCGAAACTTTTGGGCCCGATTTCGGGCCCGCACAGTAACCCGGCCCATGAACGGCCCATCCCGCACGGGATCTCGGTCGGACCAAATTTTGGTCCGACCCGGTTGGACGCCCGACACGTGTCCCCCCGCACAGGGGACAGCGCGCCCGGCGAGCCGGGCGCGGCCACGTGCCCCCTGCGGGGGCGGCGGGGTGGGTGGCGCCCGCCAATGGCGGGGCGCCACGTGCCCCCCGCTTTCCCGCCCGACACGGCCGCCGGCGGCCCTGGCGCCGCCTGCACGCCTGCGGCGCGTGCGCGTACGGCCGCAGGCGCGCGCCTGCGGGTGCGCCGCGCGCACGTACGCCCGCCAACCCGGGGCCGCCACATGGCGCGCCCCGGTGCACCGTGCGCCGCGCCGCTGCCCCAAGCCTGCCCGGCCTGCCCGCTCTGCCCGCGCGCAGTCCATGCACCGCGCGCGCTGCGCCTGCCCAACCGGCGCCTGCTACGTGGCCCGCCGGTGCACCGGCAGCCCGTTCCGTGGACCGGGAGGCGTGCGCTGGCCCAATAACAAGGCGCCACGTGTCCCCGGCCGGTCCACAGGTCCCCCCATGCACCATTTTGCGCAGAAAACTTCCGGGGGTCTGTTTTTGGGCATCCGGACTCCAAAATACACAAGTAAATAGCCGTTTTCAAGCGTTTTTCCGCGCTGAATCCAAATACGGCCTCCGTTCAACCTGAATCCACCTCTAAAATTCAGCAAAGGCAGCCGAAGGTCAGGCTTGCTCCCAAAACCTCACTGAGTCCCAATCAACACGTCCCTTTGACATGTTGGGGCCTAATACACCGACAATAGGTGTTCCACACCCCGAAACAGGGGAAAAACACAGGGAAAAACTGGGACACTACAGAGGAACACCTCAGGAACTCCAGATCCAACTTTGGAAGAGGTTGGTTCCAACCATCTTTGCTCTCTCTCTCTCTCTCTCTCTCTCTCTCTCTCTCTCTCTCTCTCTCTCGGTTTACTTCAATGGAGGGGGTGACTCCTCGGCCACCACAACACCCAGGGCTTCGTGTGGGGAGTGCAGAGGGTTGTTGTTATGTTTTGGAATACTTCTTGACCCCTCGTGCTCCCCCAAAGAAGGCCAACAGCCATTTTGGTTTAAATGCATTTTTGTTGCAAAACTTTGGCTTAGTCCCTCACCCAACCAACCAAACACACTAAGGCCCCTACTGTAGATCATATAGGCTGACGAGACCCTAGCCTAAAATCCTTTTAATTTTTGGTCCACGAAAAGTATAGGTTTTATAGAAAATATTAGTTTTTCGACACTTTTCGTGCATTTTGAGACAAACGGTTCGTCGAATTGCGAAACGGACTTCTCCACGACGTCCGGCTCGTCGAGACCTTTCAAATGGCATATTTGTTTGCTTGATTCGGCGCTCGAGTAAAATCTCGGGCCTTAAAGTTCGACTAGTTGCAGTACACTGCACGCACTTCGATGCACTCAGATCGCCAAACGCGAATTTCGTCAGTGCCATTGCGCTCAGAACGTCGAAAATAGTTAGGATTGACTACTCATACCCCTATGTTTGGGGTCCAGACGGCGAAACGGCCGACGTTGGTCAAAAGGGCAATTGAATTAGGGGTTACTATTCACAACTCTTTCTTCGCTGTTTTGCGGAAGATCCGACCGTCGGATCGAGGATATGTGAATATCAACTTTTCATGTTTCGATGAGACAGTCGCAATGGTGAATCTCGAATTTTCGAGATCAGGCTCCGATCAAAAGTCGGTATTTTAGAGCCACTATTGCACTACTAATTCCCCATTTTGCCATTTAAATAATCCAGAAAATTATTTAAACACAAACTTTGGATTTTAAAAATCACGGTTACTACATGCGGTTAGAATGCTAGAGGGCTCATAGGGTAAAGTGAGTGGTTGGGAAAATAGTATGATCTAAGAAGTGGAAATGATCAAAAGAGAAGATCTAACGGCGGAAAACTTGATAGCACGAAGTGCTTGGTGCTATCGATAACATAGTAACCAAACTCTCTCTCTCTCTCCATATATATATATATATATATATATATATATATATATATATATATATATATATATATATATATATATATATATATATATATATAGGAGAGAGAGAGAGAGAGAGGGAGAGAGAGAGAGAGAGTCCGGCTACAATGCTTGTACAAGCACCAAGCAATTTGTGTTTATAAGTTTTCTACCGTTAGATATACCCCTTTGACTAATTTCATCTCTTAAATCATTCTATTCCACCAACCATCCATTTAACCCAAGTGGCCCACTATCATCCTAACCACATTTTTTTTCATCCAATAGCTAAAAATCTAAAAGCACCAATGACTTGATACTTGTAAAACATAAGAATATATATATATATATATATATTCTTATTTTACAAGTATATATATATATATATATATATATATATATATATATATATATATATATATATATATATATATATATATATATATATATATATATATATATATATATATATATATATATATTATAAGAATATATATATATATATATATATATATATATATATATATATATTATATATATATATATATATATTATATCTTATGAAATATATATATATATATATATATATATCATAATATATATATATATAATATATATGATTGATACTTGAAATATATATATATATATATATATATATATATATATATATATATATATATATATATATATATATATATATATATAGCTAAGCTGGAATACTAGTACCAAGTCATTGGTGCTATTAAGTTTTTAAGTTTTAAACCCTTGGATTAAAAAATGTGTGGTTGAGATGATAGTAGGTCCCTTGGGTTTAATAGGTGGTTGGGGAAATAGTAAATTCTAACGGGTGAAAATGATCAAAGGGTAGAAAACTTAATAGCATCAATAACTTGGTACTATTAATAGTATAGTAGTCAGACAATACTATTATATATATATATATATATATATATATATATATATATATATATATATATATATATATATATATATATATATATGGTCCAGCTACTATACTCTTATGAGTAAAATTCTTTTGTACTCACTACACCAATACTGGCTTTTAGCGGCCCTTTAAACTGTCGGGAAACATCAAACAAGTGCCGGTAATTATTTTTCCTGGCATTTTTTTGTGGCAGTCAAAAGTGCCGGCTAAAACTCCGTCGGCAATTCTTTTACCGGCACTTATATCAAACCGCCAGCATAGAAGGTAAAGTCGGCGCTTTCAACCGCCAGCATATCCCATTTTAGTGGCACTTACAAGTGCCGGCAAAATGATCTATTCCGGCACTCAAAACCGCCAGCATATTCCATTTTAGTGGCACTTAAAAGTGCCAGGAAAACAATCTATTCCGGCACTTTCAGCTGCCAGCATTTCTCATTTTAGTGGCGCGCGGTACAGGTGGCCGCAGGGGAGGCTGTGGCGGCCGGGGGAGCGGACAGGGAAAGGCTTGCGCGCGGGATGGATGGCCGCAGGGGAGGCGTTGGCCGAGGCGGCGGAGGCCCGCCGTAGAGGTGGCCGCAGGGAGACGGTGGCTGGGGGAGCTAGCGTGCAGAGATAGGGAGAAGGCTCGCGTGCGGTTAATTTGGGGAAGGAGCTAGGGAAATTTTTTGGGGTTTTTTTTTTCCTTTCTTGCGCGCGATAGCTGGAAACAAATTTCCCCTGCGCGCTATCGCGACCGTACGTGCGCGGGAATTAAATTTTTCTTTGCTGGCATTTGGTAGGATAAATTTTTAAATTAGTAATAGATTAAACATATTAATACAAATGCCAGTATTAATTGCTGGCAATTAATTGCTGGCAATTAATTGCTGGCAATTAATTCAAATGCCAGTATTAATTAGATTTTAGTGGCATTTTTTGCAAAAGCCATTAAAAAAATGCCAGTAAAATTTTTTTTTTGGTATTTTTAATATAATTTTTTTAAGATTAAACAAATAAATATAATAAAATAAATATAATTTTTTTTAACGGCATTTTTAAAAAACTGCCGGCAAAACTTTATTTTTGGTGGCTTTTTTTCTAAATGCCACCACAAAAGTGCCAGCAAAAATTAGTTTTGGGGTAGTGACTCATAAGTTTTCATTCCTTGGATGAAGGAATGTGTGGTTAGAATTATAATAATCCTTAGAATTTATACTATTTCTCCAACAACCTAGTAAACCCTAAGAGGACCACTATCATCCTAACCACACATTCCTTCATCCGAGGGTAAAAAAGTTATGAATACAAAGGGTTTATACTTATAAGAGTATAGTAGCCCTACGCTATATATATATATATATATATATATATATATATATATATATATATATATATATATATATATATATATATATATATATAATTAGGCTAGAATACTATCGATAGCACCAAGTCATTGGTGCTATCAAGTTTTTAGTCTTTGGATTAAAAAATGTGTGGTTAAGATGATAGTGGTCCCCTAGGGTTTACTAGGTAGTTGGTTAAATAGTAAAAATCTTAGGAGACCACTATAATCCCAACCGCATATCTTTTCATCCAACGGCAGAAAACTTGATAGCACCAATTGCTTGGTGCTATCGATAGTATTATAGGCGAACTATATATATATATATATATATATATATATATATATATATATATATATATATATATATATGCTACTATACTATTATTAATAATACCAAGTTAATGGTGTTATTAGGTTTTTTGACCCTTGGATGAAAGAATATGCGGTTATGATGATAGTGGACCCCTAGAGTTTAGTGGGTGGTTGGTGGAATAGTATGATCTAATAAGTGAAAATGATCAAAAGGATAGATCTAACAGTTGAAAACTTGGTAGCTATAGTAACCATGATTTTTAAAACTGAATATTTAATTTTAAATATTTTCGGAATTAATTAATTGGCAGAAGTAGATTATTAGTAGTGTAAAAGTGGCCCAAAGATATCAATTTTTGATCGGGGTCTGATCTCGAAAATCTGACATCACCAGTGCGACCGTCTCGTCGAAACAAGAAAGATTGATATTCACATATTTTCGATCCGACGGTTGGATCTTTCGTATATCAGTGAAGAAGTTGCGGGGCCCACAACTTAAGTTGTGAATAGTAACCTTTGATTTCGGTTCCCTCTCGATCAACCGTCAGCCGTTTCACTGTCTAAAGCCCAAACATAGCAGTATGAGTAGTCAATTCTAGCTAATTTTGACATTCTGAGCGCAATGGCGCAGGCGAAATTCGCATTTGACGACTCTGGTGCATCGAAGTGCGTGTAATATAGTAAAATACACTGTATTTTATGGGCCAAGAATTCATTCGAGCATCAAATCAAGAAAGAAAATACACTACTTGAAGGGTTTCGTCGAGCCGGACGTCGTGGCGAAGTCCGTTTTTCATTTCGACGACCCGTTCGTCTTGAAATACGTGAAAAGCATCGTAAAACTAAGTATTTTTGCAAAAAGTCAAATGTTTTATGGACCAAATTATTTGGGACTCATTGCATAGGGTCTTTGTAGCATAATGAAGCTAGAGGGATCAAATTGAAAATTTTGCAAAAATATCCATGCATACATGCATGTGATCTTTGGGCTTCGTGGGAGGTTACACGAGGTGGTCTTGGGATTCCTAACTCCCAGGAGTTATTCCTTATAACCCCTGGGTGCGGGGATAGCTGAGGAGCCATCACCATTGAAGCTAACCTAAGAGAGAGAGAGAGAGAGAGAGAGAGAGAGAGAGAGAGAGAGAGGGGGGGGAGAGGGAAGGTTGGAGCAAAGTTGCTCCAAATTGCTCTCTGGGGTCCCTGAGGTGCTCTCCTGCGCCCTGTGACCAAGCCTGAGCTTGTTGTGAGGCTGCATGAAGCGGGGAGGAGAATCGGCCGCAACCTCTTCTTCTCCAACTCCGGCGAGGTAAGTTTTTCTTCCCTCGGTTTTCTTAGTTCCTAAGACCTTAGGAAGTAGTTTCTGTAGAGTCAAGTGATGCTTCCCACCAAGTTCTAGCTCTTGTGGTGGCCTCGGTTGCCGACGGGAAGAAGTTTCTCGTCGGAAACCTAATATGCTCCGCCTCGGCCTTGCGTCGCAACCACTCGTCCAAATGGAAAACTAAAATCATGAGTAAAAACTGTAGGACATGAGGATCACTTCCACAAAATTGAGGAAGTTTGGTCGAGTGAGCGCGTCGCAGATTGAAACCCTAGTTTTCGGGTTATTATGCTTTGGCCGAACTCTTTGCTTCGGCGCCGGCGTCGCTCCCCACCGCCGGCAACTGGCCGAGAAGCTTCCTGGGATCAAGATGAACCCATCCATGCTTTTGCATGGAGCCCATGCAGCTCAGATGGAGTTTCACCATTAATGGTGGAAGCTCGGGCCGAGATTGCACCACCGCCGCCGCCGCAGTGTCCTGTCGCCGGGCACGGGTTCAGGTAACTTTGTGGGGATAAGATGCATCTAGTGGTGCTGGTGAGAGAGGCCCAGAGCCCAGTAATGAAAAATCACTACTGTTGGGTGCCCGAGCTTCATCTTTCTCATTTTCTTCTTTATGTTTCTCGGCCAACCGTGGGTGCAAGGTGATCCAAACTTGATGGAAATGTTCCTGCTGCCTCGTAGAACCTTTCCATCCAAGTAGGAACCTCCCAGATCTAAGATTGGACAAGTTTCTGCTTGGGTTAAGGTTGCTAGTGTGATTAAGCTTGGTGCCCACAAAGTGTTTGTGTTAATGCCGCAAATAACCCGAATTTGATTCTGGCAAATTTTAAGTATCCAGCAAGTTACCAGATTACTCCACACTATCCCCTGAGCTTGATGCTCACTTCAGATCCGATTTTGGGCTGAGTGGATTTTGTGTGGAGCATTCTTGTCCATTGGAGAGCTTGAGACTTGGATCTATGGATCCAGCAGCTTCTGGGGTTACACAATAGCAAGCATTTGAGCCTCTGGGATGTCCTAAGCAAGATGCTCAAGTTAGTTTGGTGTTGGCACAAGCAGTTTTGAAGATTCGGCAAGTTTGAGCCTTATGTAGGTTGGTTGGCTTAGGGTCTGTTTGGGGCAATTTGCGAAGTCGCGACAATGAGCTACTGGCTATTTTGGGGTCACTGGACGCGATGCTCACCTTAGTTTTCAGTTTGGTTGAGCCGAAGAAATAAAATTTGCTATAAGCCTATGTTAGCAAGATAAGGCATGACCCGAATTTTTCCACGGGATCCGTGCTGGTGAGCACGGTGTTTAGCGAGTCGAGGGTCACCTACTGGTGGTGACGTTTCATAAAAATGATGTCCCGATAAAGAGAACGAGCAAAAATGGCACTCAAATTGCTATAAAAGTATATTTTTCAGAAACCCTATGTCACGCCCCGAGTGTAAACTAGAACCCGGGCTCGTCAACATATCCGCCGTGCACACAGAATTTTTCATGTACACGAAGCGTCGGTAACCTGCTCAGATAAGATATACAATAAAAGAGCATAATATAGAGCTGAACTAAAAAAAACTACATAATATCTCAGACTGGAAATAAAATAAAGCTATAATAAATACAATAAACTCCCAGCTCACCAAAATAATACACCCAGCTGGCCAAAGCCAGTCCTCAAAATAAAAATAAAAATAAACTACTACAGTCTGAGTAAAATGGGTACAATATCTGTCTAATAGCAGCTCTCAGCCTCACATGAGATCTATCTACTCAGCGATCCCCTTACCTCGATCAGCTGCCGATGGCCCAGCAGCTCCCGCAGAAGACTCTGCAAAACAAAGGAAAGAAAGAGAGAAAAACAACAACGGGGGTGAGAACCACTAGTAAACCAGTAGCCTCCCCCTGTGGGTAAAGCCTCAAACTCCGACGTACCCACTAAGTCTACCAGAGGCAAAGGGAAAGGTAAAGTTGTAAGCAATAAGACTGTTGAAAAAGAAAACTACCACTACTATGCCTCTAAATGCAGTCCCGAAAAGTATGACTGTATGTATGCATCAGTAACCGCATCTGTCCAAATAAACCCAATCTAACCACCAATAAAAACTGGTACCGCCTGCTGCCGCTATCATCATCGTGCAATCCGCGCCAAAGTGATAGCAATGAGTCAATGCCGTCCGGTACCTATTTGGTACCCCGCACGCTCCGGAGTGGCACTCGAGGGGAGCTACCCACACGAGGACAGTAACAATGTCATAAGTATCATAAAAGCAGGACTGAATCACGACTATGATCAAAGTGGAAAACTCATCCACTAATGAAACCCCGATCCCAATCTAATGCAAAGATCGACAAGACTCGACTCCAATCTAATGCAAAGATAAACATCCGGTCAACCGCCTAATGTCCGCGGTTACCGCAATACCCCACAAGTCCACAATCTGATAAAATAACCAACATCTGGTCAACCGCCTAATATCCACGGTTACCACAATACCCCACAATCCATAATTAAGTACAACTTGTCCCAGACTCCAAAGTCCCGACTACACTATCCCAAGCCCCTGCTCGAACACGAGCAACATGAATCAAAAGTCTAAATGAGAAGGAGAAAGAAAACAATCATGATTTCTCCTAAGTCAAGTCCCAACATGATAGTGTAGCAATAAATAGTGGCCTATCTAGATGTCCATACAAGCATGCAGATGTCATCATGAAAGATAAAAGAAAGTGTATCAAATAGTAGCTCTACATAGATATAACCATCATGTCAAAATCACAAACCGACTACGCATGTCTATAATCCCTGATCCATAATAAATCCTCAAAGTGGTACCTGCACATAAATATGTTATCCTGTTCCATTTAATCAACTTTCATAAAAGTCTATGTGCTAATATGGCATGTTATTTTATCATCACTATAATCTTCTCACAATCATGTTCTCACATTTAATATTTCCCCAATAATATTCCCAACATGATGTATCCACAAGATTGGTCTCACATGATAGGCTCACGTTTATTTTGATTTAAGTATGGATGTCAAAGGATGATCAATTAATAAGTCCAAATGGGGAATTCTCTAAATAAACTTAGTGAGTAAGTCGCAGTAAGAGGTAAGCAACAACTACCCACCTGGCGCGCAAATCCACACCCAAAAAGGCTCCTCGCTGTCCACAGTCCTCTAACTGCGCAACCCACCGAAAACAGTGTACTACAGCACAAAACATCGCACCCAGTGTAAACACAAATCCCAAAAATACAGCATTTGCTGTTTTCCAAACAGCACGGAAAAAAGAGGAGTTTTCACCTCTGTACAGTACTCTGAAAAATTCAGAAAAAAATATGGTTTCGTTCCTTGCGACGAGTAGATCAAAATCGACTACTTATATGCCTTGATCCTATGCTCCTAGGCCAAGATATAAATAGAACAAGCCAGTGCTATCCAGAATTCATCACAAAAAAAGGGGTCAAAGGTGCCTCGGGAACGCGTTCCTAAGAGGTAAGGTTTCGTTTTTTGTGTTGACCACTTTGCTCCGTCGCTCGCCGATCGCCGCTGTTCGCCGGAACAGTTTTTCCGGCTGCCGGAGTTACTGTTCCGGCGTGAACAGTACTTTGGCGCCGAAAACAAGTAAATAGTCCATTTTAATCGTTTTCGCGCGCTGAGTCCAAATCCGCTGTACGTTTTGCCAAATTCTCATCCGAAATTTTGCCGAAAGTCCCCGAAAAAGCCAATTTGATTCGATTTTCACGCCGGGTCCATTTCTGAGGTCCGATTTCGACATTACTAGCTCCATTACACCGTGTAAGCTTCCTGTAGTCACTGTTAACGCTGCAAAAGTCTCTGCGGAGATCCGGGTCATCAAATCCTCCCCCACTAAAAAAGTTTCGTCCTCGAAACGAGACCAAACTAAACAACTCCAGTCTGCGCCTCGAACAAATAAGAGTAGGTGTCCATCAACTCCAGCTCCAGCTCCCAAGTAGTCTCGCGCTCGTCATGGTTGCTCCAAAAGACGTCCACGTAGGGAATGGCCCAACTGCGCAATTCTCTCACCTCTCGATCCAGAATCCACAGTGGGCGCTCCTCACACTCTAATCCTCGCTGATCTCAAGTGGGGTGAAGTCGATGACGTGCGGCGGGTCGAATCCATCCTCCGCCAAAGTCCAAGATGCAAGTTCTCCGCATATCCTCGAGGGTCTGTGTCATCTGTTCTGATTGTTCATTAGTCTGTGGATGAAAAGCTGTACCGAACCTGAGCTGAGTCCCCAAGGCTGTCTGCAAGCTCCTCCAGGAACGCGAAGCAAACCTCTAGCTCGAGCCGCCACATCTCCTCTAGCATCCCTGGTACACGAACACCTCCTGGTCTAACTCTCAAAAAGTCACTATCCTCGCGGCACAATCGATCGTCGTGAAGTACTGAGCCAGCCCGTCCATCCCGAGCATCCTATTCAAGTCCCGCAGCCGCCTCAAAACCATCTAGTCTGCTGGCATAATCCAGGGCTCAATCTACACAAGGCAGGACCAATGACCTTCCTCCACGTGCAAGATGTGGTCAGGAATCTGAACCTTCCGTGCACGTGGTAACCGTCCTACCCCTAACCCATGCAATGATGCAAATGCTCTACTAACAGATAAAGGGATGCTCCTAGAAAGCAAAGTACGAGTCCTAATGTTGGAAGGTAAAGTGATACCTGTCACCACGTGATCGGCTGCTGCATGCAAAGTCCTCCACCTGAGCGGCATAAACCCGACCGCTCTGAGCCGGTGGCCGGTGATCAGAAGGGTGGAAGGAAAGTGACCGCTCACTAGAGCAAAAGGCTGCTAAGCTGACGTCCTCTATTGGAATGCACTAGGAGCCGAGGCTGAAGATGGTGCCGTGGAAGTCGATAGGGGGCATGAAGCTCGAACATGACCTGACTGTCCACACTTATAACAACGTGCCCATCTCTGATCACAGGTGTGAGGCAGATGAGGTCCTCCACAGAAAATACATCTGTCACGACGTCGTGGCTGCTGCTGCTGCCTCTGGGGTCCACCAGGCTCTCGTTGTTCAAATCGCCCCTCGCCATGAGACTGAGGCCGCGACAGTCGTGGCGGTCTCCAAGAACTAGCATGTCCTCCATCATCAGGTGCTGGTCGCTTCCTCTCAGAACTCTGTGCGACCAACCCGCTCCTCCTTGCAACCATTACGTCGCCCCGCTCTACCCACAATGCATGCTCAACGGCTTCATCAAGGGTCTATAGCCTCCGAGCATGCACCAGGGTAAAGATCTCAGATCGAAGACCAGTCTCGAACAACTCGACCTCATGCGGTCCGTCACGGGCGACGAAAGGCACGCAGTTAAGCAACTGCATAAACTCCTGATAGTACGCCTGCACCGGTCTGTCTCCCTGCTGGATATTCTTCAAGTCGTCCTCCAGCTTCTGTTTCACGCTCCCAGAAAAGTACGTTCCAAGTAGCATGCGCCGGAACTCGGACCAGGGCAGCTGTCGGGTGGTCTGGAACTCCGCTGGCTCCACCCGACGCCACCAAGCGTCAGCATCCCCCTCGAGACAATGCACTGCCATATGTACTATGTACTTTGGGTCGATGAAGAAACCCCTAAACAGCTTCTCCATTGAAGATAACCAAGCCTCCACATCCCACGGTTGCGCGTTCCGCCCCGAGAATCTAGGCAGTCCATACTGGCAGAACTTGGTGAGCTTCTCCGCGATATACTCCTCCTGAGCAGGGGTCAAAGGCTGGGCCGCTCCTCGAGCCCCACTACTCGATGATGGCGCCGTCGGCACATAAAGTGCAACAGGTGGTACAAGGAGCGATATTGATATTATGTTAGCAGGACCTTGAACCCAGAGATAATTTTGGATACACATGATTTTGGTAAACTAGTTTTCTTTCCAAGCTCCTGAGGGACGCTAGAACCCGTTCTCATTTGATTAGGGCAAAGGCACCAGTCCTTCGGGACTTAGGAAAATAAAACCGTCTTTAATTGATTTTCTTAAAGAACTAAAGGATATTAAAATTGGATTTTCCTCCAAGCAAGATGATTTTCTAAAAAGGAAGTTATTTTTATCCTCGCCCAGAGAGGGGCCGAGCAAAAAGGGTTTTCGAAAACAAATGTCATCTTTTATAAAAATCTCTGCACCCCGCTGAGGGTTACATGATATGGGTTCCAAGGGCTACCTCTTTTCAGGACGAGAGCTACATGTAGGGCCCCAGAATCCCATGTAGCTTTTTTCCGTGAATCCACTATGTGAAACACCTATCATTGGTGTGTCTGGCCCATAGTGCATAAAAGGGGTGCCACAGATGGACCCAGTGAGGTATCCAAAGCTGGATTGGCTTTCGGCTGCTTTTACCGAATTTTAGAAAGGGTTTTGGGCCAAACAGAGATTGGATTTGGATTCAACGTGGAAAAAATGCTTGAAAACGGCTATTTGCTTGTATTTTTCTAAGTCCGGATGCTAAAAAAGGGGCTCCCAGAAGTTTTCAGTGGATTCAGGTGCATGGGGGAGGTCGTAGACCGGCTGGGTGCCACGTGGCGGCCTGTTATTGGCCGGTTTACAGAGCGCGGTCCACAGAGCAGTGACGGGTGGCGCATGGACCCGGTGCGGGGACACGTGGCGCCCCAGGAGTGGTCGGGCGATGCGCGGTCCACGGAACCCCGAGCGGGTGCATAGACCGGGCGCGGGGACACGTGGCAGCAGGTGATTGGCAGGCTCATGCGGCGCGGTCCACGGAGGTGTACGCCGATGCCTCGGGATTCGTGTGCACGTGGGGGACAGGCGGCGCGGCCGGCGAGGCACGCGACCGGTCGGCAGGTCGCACGGGCTGGCCACGTGGCGCCTAGTCATTGGTTGGCGCCACCCACCCGCGTTGACTAGGGCGCGCCACGTGGCGGCGTCCAAAGGGCCTTGCACTTGTTGTTCCCTGTTTGGGACACGTGTCAAGCGCAAGTGGTTTCGGGCGCTGGTTGGACAGCCGCTTTGGTGTGACTATTGGATTCGGGCCCCCGAAAAGTTGCGCCCGAATCCAATAATAAGTACTATTTGGCTTGGGCCTATAAATAGGCCCCTTGGGCCTTCTTTTGTGCTTTTTCTGGGTAGTTTCACAGGGAAGGCCCTTTAGAGAATTTCTTCCTTGTTCAGTTGTGCATCTTGTGGAGAAGTTCCAGAATTTTTGGAGGACGCTACTTCGACGTCTATTGCGATTTGGCGCACTGCGACGCACCTTCCTTGTTAGCCTTTTTCGTCGCGTTTCAGTTTGTAGACTCTCCTGGGCTACCCCGAAGGAATTTTCGGGTGATTCTTGCGCCCACGTTTTCATGACAGGTAGGGTTACGACTTTTGTATTTTCAGCTTCTCCGTATTTCGAGGTTCTCTTGGACTTTTCGGATCATTTCTGTGACCTCTTTTTCTGTGATGGAATATGGATAGCATCGGGGTTTTTGTGGGTTTTCTCAGTAACCAATAGTCGGAACGAGGAGTGCAAGTACTCGATTTATATCTACGCGTCGCAAGAAACATCGTCATATTTTTTCTGGATTTTTCTGAGGTTGCTTCGAAGGTGAAAATTATACTTTTTCTGGACAGATGCTGACTTTTGATCATTGGAAGTTTCGCGTGTACCTATCTTGGCCTACAGGTGTTGGATCGGGACCAGTAAGTACTCGTTTTTCATCTACTCATCGCGAGGATCGCAATGGTGATTTTTTTAGGACTATACTGAGGTGAATTTCCTCGTTTTTCATGCTGTTTTGTAAACAGTAATTACTGTTGTGAAAGTTGTTCACTTATGCCGTGTGCGATATATTTTTGTTGTAGTTCTCGCATTTTGGAAGTTGCGGGGATTGAGGATCTTGGACAGCGAGGAGTCTCTTACTATTGTGGTTTACGCTTTGCGAGGTGGGTAGTTGTTGTGGACCTCATCTTTGATTTACTCACTAGGGATATTAGAGTGATCCCCATTGTTGAATGCCGATTAGTATATCGTGGTTAATATGCATGCTCTAATCTATGTATAATCAATGGTAATTGTCTTTCTTTTATCATCATGGGGATACATGCATGCTTGTATGGATATCTAGTTAGGCCACCTTTTTCTGCTACACTATAATTGGAATTTGACTTAGGAGAAACCATGTTGGCTCCTTTTATTGAGATACATGTGGTATTGCTCGGGTTGAGCAGGGTTGTAGGATAGTGTAGCCGGGTCTATTGAGTGGATTTGTCATACCAGATTGTGGGTTATGGGGTATTGCCGTGACCGCGGACATTGGGCGGTTGACCGGATGTTTACTTGTGCATCAGATTGGGGGATCGGATTTCTCTAGTGGATGGAGTTTCCCACTTATTGAGTATTGTTACATTTGATTGGGGGATCGGGTTATCTTTAGTGGAGGGGTTTTTCCACTTCGATCAGAGTCGTGATCCGGTCCTGCTATATAGTGATACTTATTACAGTGACATTTTACTCATGTGGGTCACTCCCTCGAGTGCCACTCCGGAGTGTGCGACCATACCGGACAGTAGTCGGTATATTACTTATTTTGGGTGCGACCATACCGGGCAGTAGTCGGTCTGTTACCTACTTTGGGATGCGACCGTACCGGCTAGTAGTCGGTCAGTATTCCCGCAGATGAGTTTGACAACAGAGTAGGCAATGCCAATTTTTACTGGTCGTTAGATTGGGTTTATACAGTCAGGCACATTCACTGATACATTCTTATAGTTACATCTTTCTGGCTCTGCATTTAGAGGCATCGTAGTGGTAGCTTCATTTTCTTATCAGCAGTACTGTTTACAGCTTACCACCTCTCCTTTCCTTTTTGCCTCTAGTTGACCTAGTGGGCATGTCTGAGTTAAGGCTTAACCCACTAGGGGAGGCTACTGTTTTTATAGTAGTTCTCACCCCCATCGTCTTTTTTTCTTGTTTCTCCCTTTGTTTTGCAGAGTCCTCTATGGGAGTTGCTGGGCCGTCAGCATCAGATCGAGGTAAGAGGATAGCGGACTAGATAGAGTGTCCACCCATCAGTATGCTAGCTGGACTTTTGATGTACCCATATCTTCTCAGACAGTTTTATTGTACTTTATTTTTGGGTCTGGCTTTAGCCAGCTGGTTGTATATTTGTGGTGAGCTGGGAGAGATACTTGTATTTATTTACAATTGTTCCTTACTTTATTTCCAGCTTTAGTCTTAGATATAGCAGTTTTAGTTCAGCTCTGATTTTATGCTCTTTTATTATTATCGCTTATATCTGAGCAGGTTACTGGCACTTCGTGTACGCGAGAAATACCGTGTGCACAGCGGATCTGTAGACGAGCCGGGTTCTGGTTTACACCCGGGGCGTGACACTACGGGCGGCTGTGCCCGAAACCTGTTCTTGTTTGATTGGGGTTGTAGGCGTCAGCTTCCCGAAATTCTCAGTCCCGGTGTTGTTGGTCGGTTGGGTTCGATGTTGGAACGATTGGTGTTCTGGTCCCGGTGTGGTTAGACGGTTAGGTTCGTGCGTTGGGTTGGCGAGTTCTTTCGATCTGTTTGATCGCGGTTTCGATTATAGCCTGCATGTGCTACAGTTCTAGTTCGCAATCTCTGCTTGGTTCTTTTCCTCAGTGGGGTCGCTCCCCCTGAGTGTCGCTCCGGATGCGAGGGTATATTGGTTCGTGGTACGCCGTACATAAGTCCTGCCCATGTGTGGGAGGTGGTTGTAGGTGAGCATTTATTAGTCCGTTGGGACGCCTACATAATTCCTGCCCAATGCTTGGGAGGTGGTTGTAGGTTAGCGCAGGCTTAACTGGTCCTTTTTGGCAGTCATTACTGTTGGATATTTTTGGGCACCTCGAGTTAGAGTGGTTGCATATCATCATTTGTTTTACTCGCCCATTGAGAATTGTAGATAGAGGCATGGTAGCTGTAGATTTCTGTTCTAGCTATTTTATTGTATCCTTAGTATTCCTGTTATCTTATACCTCTAGTAGACTTAGTGGGCAGACCGTAGGGTTGGAGACGGTACCCACTGAGAAGTACGTGATGGTGCAGTTCTCACACCCTCTATTGGTGACAATTTTGCAGAGGCTTTCCTTTCCGTCCCTGCTTCAGTTGGCTCGACGGACCGTGGTGAGGGAATCGCGTGATAGATCCCTACTAGTGTTGTCATTTGGTGAGATAGAGGTACCTACCCGGATTGTGGGTTTTATTGTACACTGTCGTATTTATGATTTTAGTTTATCTCCCTTTTTGGATTCATAAATGATGTATAGGTGGATTTTACTTGTATTCAGTCTCAGTGGACCAGATTATTGTACTATTATTTTGGGAGATGGATATTGTACCTTTATTTCAGTTGTACAGTGGTTTCAGATTTTTATTACAGCAGTTATTTTCAGCTCTGATATCTGTATAGTTGGTAGTTGTTACTTTTTAGGTTGGACGCTTCGCCTATGCGGGGTTTCCCGTATAGGTGGCGGATCTGTTGGCGAGCCTGGGTCGCAGTTTCGACGCCGGGGCGTGACAAGCACCCCGTCATATGTTGCATGATTTTAACCAGACTAGTAGAAAACCCTCACTTGGGCTAGTTGTTGTATTTAGACATCCCCACACACTTATATTGTTTTCCAGGACATAGTATTTCTCCTCGCCCGGGTAGTGGGCCGAGTGGTTGGGACAGTGTAGAGTGCATGTTGCGCTCGTGCTTGGAGGCCGAGTGAAGTCTGGTAACTGAGGTCAGTTCAGTACTAGAGTTGGGAGCCATGGGCAGACGGTGATCCCGAGCCGTGGAGTTTTTCGGTTGATGTTGTTAGTAATGGGTCGATGTTGATGCCGATCTGATTGATTATAGATTTGGACTATAGCTTGCAGGAGGCATATTGAGTTTGACAGAGATGCGCGGATACTTTCCTCGGTGGGGTTGCGCCCCTCGAGTGCCGCTCCAGAACTGGGCCTGTTACTTTACTATCGCAACTTGTCGATGCCGTCCGCGTGGGACGCCCTACGTAAATCCCGTCCTCTTGTGGATGCGTGGTAGTAGGTGGACACAAGTTTGACTTGATCCGATGTGGCAATCAGGATGATTGGGTTGATTGAGCATATCGAGTAGATGCATACTTATCATCAGTATCATCCATTGAGCATGATAGATAAAGGCATGATAGCTGTAGAGTTATTTTCCAGCTTTTATTTTCACTTTTACCATATTGTTATCTTACGCCTCTAGTAGACTTAGTGGACAGACCGTTGGTCTTGGAAACGGTACCCACTAAGAACTACTGTTGGATGTAGTTCTCACACCCGCTGCGATGTTATTGCAGAGGTACCTGTTCCAGTTTCAGCTTGTTCGAAGGCTGCAGATCGAGGTAAGGGCGTGGCCGAGTAGTTCCATTCCCTGCATTTTGAAGAGACATAGTGGTATCCCTGTAGACTGATGTATTTGTACTGGACAGTCTGGGACTTTTGTTGTATTTTTGGGAGTTGGATTTTGTATATTTGACAGATGTTTAGTTGTTGGTTTATCCTTAGCTATTTTCTTTACTGCTCTGATACATGTTTAGATATAGATCTTACTTTGCAGGTAAGACGCTTCGCCTATGTGGGGCCTCCCGTATGGGTGGCAGATCTGTTAGCGAGCCCGGGTCGTAGTTTCGACCCCGGGGCGTGACACCAGCGGTTTGGCCACCTTCGGAGAGGTGGTCTGATTGACCTGTGATCCCTACGCGGCGATTTGCGTTAGAGGACCTCCTGTGAACATTGTAGTATCGCGGCGAGTGCAGATGTGATTAGTTTGCACTGGCACATCGAGCGGGTTGTGACAGTGCCTGAGGTGGTGTGACCGATATGGCGGCTATGGTTGAGTATCAATGGTGTTTCCCTTTTTCACTGGAGGACTTAGTAGCAGCTTCGTATCTTCGATTACAGTTTCATATTTCTTTGATATTATTGTACCTTCACATTTTAGTTATTGAATATTATGTATACCTCTTTGTCTATCGTTATAGATCATGTTACTCGGTGAGTACGACTTGTCTCCGTCGGCGCGTTGTACCCACTGAGGAACGCGATTCAGTTGCGTGTTTCTCATCCCACTGTTTTTACATGATCAGTTGGGGGTGGGGGACAGGACATTGGTAAGGACGTTGCATAGAGAGTCATAGCATTCCTTGGTTCGGTTATATTCTTTCCTTATCTCTTGTTGGCTAATTCTTTTTATGGTCGGATATCGTGCATGTGAATATATTGTGGATGGTATGGATGTTGAGACGGATCTCTATTTTTATTAGTTTAAACATACACTGTGGATATATGATTCAGTATATGTGGTTTTATGGATGCGTCGTGTGGACGCGAGCTTTCAAACATAAAATGAATTGTCATAATGGTTTTTAGATAAACTAAGTGTCGAGTTGACACTACCTTTTAAGCCATGTGGATTTATCATTTTAAAGTTTAAAAGCGTCCGGTGTGCTTCGTTTTTAGGTAGAATAATTTAATTGTATCTTTAAAGTTTGCACTCTGTTATTTGTAAATCGAATTCTAATTATGGTTGATGTATGTATATGTAAATGTTAATGCCATGCATATACAAGGAAGACTCTATCTGTTTATATAGAGATATTTTAAATATATGGTGAATTTGTGCACATGCCGAAGCGGATTACTTTAAAAAAATAAAATAAAATAAAATACTTTCAAAATTTGACTAAAGTGTGACTTTTGACCAAAATTTCATTTTGGTTCTCAAACTTTCGAGTTGATATTAGAGATTCTAAACTTTGTACTGGGGTAACTCAAAAATGAAAAGTAAAATTTCAATATAAGTGATAACTTTCTTTAATAATTTTGACATATCTATGAATAATAATAATAAAATCATTAGTAAAATTATATTTTCTCTCACTTTTCGGCTTCCGTAAATAAATCCCCAAATTCTTAATTTGGCCATTAGACCCATAAACTTTATAAAATAGTTGGTAAAAACATATAAAACTTATCTAAATTATGAATTATTTTAATTTATCTATCTAATCTTTCAAAATTTAATTTTATTACTTATCATTTCAATTTGTTTAATTTTAGTTAGTTAACAACATTTTAATTTTAAAATTTAAATTAATGACTTATTTAAATAATTTATAATTATAAGAATTATATAAAATATACTAACTAAATTTATAAAGATAAACAACAAATTCAATCTAAATAGTTTAATAGGTTCCTCTTCTCAATCAAAATTACTATATCATCCTTTTGATCTTCAACATGCTCTTTAATACTTATGCTTAATTAATTATTAAAACTAAAGGAGAGGAAAAAAATAATTTTCTTCATATTTTTAAGTCTAATAATTATTAAAACGGCAAGTCCATCCACCGAAACATCTAAATAAATAGGATCAAAGAAATGTATTTATTTAACTATTTGATATAATTTAGGAGGTCTAATTATTGAAATTGAAAGTTGGAAGCTCTCTCTATATTTATGCTTAAATTTAGGGTTCTCAACAGTTAATTAGAAAATTATTTATGAATTATTAAAAATTTGAATTAGACGGTCCATATGTGTGGCACTCCATGATTTGAAATAATCATATATATATATATATATATATATATATATATATATATATATATATATATATATATATATATATATATATATATATATAGGGTTAAACTTTTTAACTTGGCTATAGTATATTGGGCGATGGTCAAATCTAAAAGTTTAAGAGAGTTAAGCTTACTAGAGGTAGAGTAATTTTAGGATGGATGATTCTTTAGGAAGTTGGGGCGTCATTCTTAAAAGGGGGGAGAATGTGCAACCTATGATTTGAAATAATCATATATATAAGATATATATATGGCTAAACCTCTTAATTCGCATGTTGAGTGGTGGTCAGACCCAAGAGGTTAATAGGGTTAAGCGTACTAGAACAAAAGTAGTTCTAAGATAGGTGACCCCCTGGAAAATTAGGCGGCTTCCCGGTTAATGATCATTGTGGATGGAGAGTGGCTTCCCACAAGATTGGTTATGAGTAGTTCTAGAATGAGTGACCCCTTGGAAAGTTGGGTAGTTCCCTGGTTAATGATCGTTCTAGGATGGATGATCCCCTACGAAGTGGCGCGGTTTTTCGGCTAATGATCGCTGTGGATTGTGGATGGAGAGTGTCTCTCCACAAGGTCGATTAAGAGTAGTTCTAGGATGAATGACCCCCCTGGAAAGTGGGGTAGCTCCCTAGTTAATGATTGTTCTAGGATGGATGACCCATTGGGAAGTGGTGCGGTTCTCCAGTTAATAATCGTTGTGGATTGTGGATGGAGAGTGGCTCCCCACAAGGTCAGTTACAAGTAGTTTTATGATGGGTGACCTCCTGGGAAGTGGGGCAACTTTTCGGTTGATGATCGTTGTGGGTGGAGAGTGGCTCCCCATAAGGTCAGTTAAGGCTAGTGAGACGAATCTCATATTGTCTGGTGGTTGTGAGTTTCTTAATCCGATTATAATATTTTTTGCGGTGGCTAGATATAAGAGGTTAAAAGATTTAAGCGGGCTAGAGTTAGAGTAATTTTAGGATGGATGAACCCGGAAAGTTGGACCGTCGTAGTATGCGATTTTCTTTTTCAAAAATTCGAAATAAACATGAATTTTTGGGATAATTCTAATAATTCACGAATAATTCAATAGATGTGAATTATTCTGTCAAAAATGCGAGCAAATTTTTGAAATAATTTGGCCAAATTTTTGGATACGAATTATTTGGTCAAAAATTTGGGCAAAAATTTTTAAATAAATTTTTTGTATCTCTAACTCTCTGTTTGCTCTCCTTAAAAAAAAAAAAAAAAAAAAAAAAAAAATTCCTCACTAAAAAAAAAATTTCTTGTTCATTATTTACTTTATTTGATAGCTTTCTAATTTTATATTCTTAAAAATTATAACTATTTATACTAGTAGTATAGATCTCTAGAGAAAAAAATATTTAATTTAATAGCCTAAATTTTTATCCCGAATTTTTAATTGGTGAACATATAATTTTTGAATAAATTGTGTATCCGAATAATGGGCAGATTCACTTTTTAGGCCTTATTTTTCAACAAATTTTAAAATTAGGATACAAATTTTATTGGGAATATAGCCATACCAAATTTTTACCGAATCCAAATCAACAAACTGGACTCACCATTGATTTAATAAATCTACAAATAATTTTTTTTTAAAATATAATATAATATAATATACTTCTTTTACTCTCGTGATAAAGAAAAATACTATTTGTATATTTTTTTAAAAAAAAATGTATATCCTACATCCCATATAGATGTAGTGTTATTTACTAGTCACTTAATTTGATCAGAAAAAATATCTCATCTATTAAATAAGTGAAACGTATATCATATCATATACCTAATATATATATATATATATATATATATATATATATATATATATATATATATATATATATATTTTATATTCCAATCATTCTAAGATGAAATAAATTTTAATAGTAATGACTAGTGACTCAAATTTTTATTCAGTATTAGATGGGATGTATATTGTACATCGGAAATAGGTGGTGACAAAAATGTAAAAATATATGGAGACCCCCTCAACCCTAGTGCATTTTGCAAAAAAATGCCCCATCAACTATTTTTTGGGGTTTGGAATTAAGTGATTTTAGTTACAAAATTAAAACCTTCGTCCAATTTATTGGTGATCTCATCTAGATTTATAATATTATTTATTCTTAGCAAACTAGCTAAAATTAGATTATTAATAATTAATGACTAATAGAGTCATTAAGTATGGTAAAAGTTTCAAAATAATCAAGCATAAACACTCTGATAAAAATATAAAGGTTAAAAAAAAGGCAAATCAAAAGACTCCAAAAGTGGTGTCCAAAAAACAAATAGGAAAATACTTTTTGTACATTCAAATTAAATCATATATATATATATATTATATTTTATTTATTTTAAAATAAAATAAATTTTATTGATCATTTCAAAATGATCAATTAAATAAAAATTTAATTTCCATCCAAAAATGAATAGGGTATATATAGTACATCTGAAATAAGATGTATCTACACCCCACTAAACTATATGTCCTTCTAAATAGCCCCTGCAACTATTTTTGTAATTGTGTCAAACTTAAAGTCTCGAAATTTAGAATTTAGAATTGGAAGATTTTTTAATACTATTCTGTTTTGCTTATCTAATTAAGATAAATTTGGATTATGCCTAATCTTATTAAGATTATTTTTAATTTTAGTGGATTTGTATTCCTAGTTGTATTAGAATTTAGTCACTATTATAAATATACTATTATTCCATTAATTTAGTGCGGCGGATGAGAAAGAGTATGGGTGTATTTTGAGATAAGAGTTTTGTGAGAGATGCATATTTTGTACATCACTTTGATTATAATAGAAGTCTTCGCTCCGTTTTCGTCCGTGGACGTAGGCCTAAATTTTGTGTACTTTATTTTTTCTTTTTTCTTTTTCGATTTTGTTTTGATATTTTCGCACCCAACGAACTAGATACTTTCGGCTTTTGTCATAACACTTAACTTCTAATTTTTTAATTTTAATCTTTATGCTTAATTAAGTTAAAATTTCTACCAAATTTAATAATTTTTTAGTTATTAAGGATTGATTAACCTAATTCTATTTATTAAAAATAATTAAAATTATAACTGTTCTGATTAGAATTATTTAATTCTAAATGATAAAAATGTGTAAAATTTACTTGAACTATTGATCATTTTAATTTAACTATCGAATATTTTAGAATTTTAATTTTACTCTCCAATCTTTCAATTTCAATTTATTTGATTTAAGTTAGTCAACTTAATTTTAACTTCAAATTTTCATTTAATTATATCATTTATCTTTATATATTTAATTAATATATTTTATATAATTTTTATAATTATAAATTTATTAAAGTAAATAATTAGTTTAAAATTTAAAGTTAAAATACTGTTGACTCAAACCAAATAAATTAAAATATTAAATATTAAAATTAAAATTTTAAAAAATTGAATAGCCAAATTAAAATATTTGTATAGTTGATAAAAAATATTTTTTAGTACATATCAAATAGAATGTATATCACCATTCTAAAGTAGGATGATTAGTGAATAAATTTTTATTCTAAAATAGATGAAATGTGCATTGTGGATTCAATTTTAATTTTAGATTTACGGATAGCTCATATATGTTTTGTACATTTTTACCATTCTAAAAAAGAGAAGTTAAGGAATCCAATGCCAAAAAAAAAAAAAAAAAATGTTGCGGGTCCTTAATACATATTTACGTCAAAAAAAGTCCAAGTTTAGGAGTTGATTTTAAACAGTTTCAATTGTTGAAGGTTCTCCATACATTTTTACCTAACAAAAAGACAAAAAGACAAAAAGAAGAGGCGAGAGAGAGAGAGAGAGAGAGAGAGAGAGGAGAGAGAAAAAGCTTTAATTCGAATTGTGTCTCTTCTCTCTCTCTCTCTCTCTCTCTCTTTCTCTCTCTATGATAAAACCCTCACACTGAATCCCCATTTCCAGTTGCCACAGAGATTTGACTCCTCCATTCCCCCCATTTGGAGCTCCTTAATTCGTCCCCACTTCTCCTCACAGGTAGCAAATGTCGCCAAAATCACTTTCTTTCTTCTTTTTTTTTGCAAATTTTTCCCCCATTTCTAATCCCTGTTTGATCCAAGCTTGGGCCTTTTTTTTTTTTTTTCCAATTTTGATCCGTTTTGTTTGGTGAAGTTTTGATTTTTGGTTTTTTTTTTTTTTTTTTTTTTTTTTTTTTTTTTTTTTTTTGTACCATATTCGCTCATTTCACAAATTTCCCTCCTTTTGATTTATCTCGTCAGGGAAAAATCCGAACTTTGGAGGTTTTTTGTGCTTACAAAATATTGGGTGTTTTTTTTTAAAATTTTTTTTTTTATTTTTTATTGTGCTTGTTTTGATTGATCTGTTGACAATGTGGTATATTAGGAGTACATTAAATGCCCTCTTAGTTTCTGAATGAGTTGATCCTTGCATTGATTTGTAATAAATTGATGATTCCATGATGCAATTAAGCTTCTATTTGTTATGGTTATTTACTTATATTATTTTTAATTAACACATAATACAGTTCATTTTTAGATGCATGTTCTTGAGATCAACAAAAATGACACGTTTGAGTTGGCTTCAAATTTTCAATCTATCTGTTCGAAACTGCTAAAATGTACCCACTATGGATCTTCTCCTCTACTAAAAAGATGCATGTGTATGGTATTTTCTATTTTTTTATTTTTTATATTTTTTTTTATTTGACTTAAAATCTTCTGAGTGAGTAAAAAACCATTTCTCTTTGATTAAAATTACACAGGCCATTTGTCGGCCCGGCGTTTAAAATGTTCAAAATTATCGAGCTTGGACATTCGTGGAAAGATCTGCAGTTGGTGTATTTATTCATGATTTATTCAATATGCATCCTCTTAGTCCTAGTTAAGTGCCCACCTAAATGATCCCAAAAATGTGCTTTAATTAATTATATAGTCTAGTTTGAGTCGGTGTTTAGTTCTTCGTGATCTTTCGTCTGAATCTCAGTTCACTTGATCGTGCTAGTGTTGTCTCATCTTGGAAAATTAGGCCATGCAAACAATAAATCTTGTAAAATCTAAGTTGAACATTTAGGCGATAACACATCGACCTCGCGAGTCTTAATGTCTACTTGTATTATATGAAGTTTCAAATTCTCCGAAATATTTATATTTGTCGCGTATTTTGTTGCCCCATTACCTAGTCGTCAACTCGTCAAATCGCAACTGTTTCAATAATCGTATTCATTCGAGTATTTCCATGAGACCCTTGCCTCAGGGAGTAAGCATGAATCATGGATTTTCCTTTTCGGCCTTATTTTGTCCCGTATTTCTCAAATCATGGCTCATGGCCTAAAGGAGCTCGACCAATTAAGTAGTTTCATTTGCTAATGCTGCGTCCGATTGATTGATCGACATCTTTTCTTATATCTGAACCTTGATGATGTGGCAAGTTAGATTATCTTTTATATATCCTCGAAACCAAATGGTTCCCATTCGATTTAGATGAAACTTTTTTTAATGAGATATATTTCTTCATAATTTCCAAATTTAATGGCGAAAATTATGTTAAATTTGCCTATTCATTTTGAACAGGGGGTCCTTTAATCTCTTTTGCTGCTTTATGGCATCCGCCACTTATCTCGATGATATGAGAGCCAGCCCGGAGGTTGTTGAGCCATGTAAAAATGAAGAGATAATGGATGTTAGCGAACATGTCAGCGACCATATCCAACATTCACCCAAGCCGAATGTATCTGTTGCTAGCAGCGTCCGCGAACTTTTAGATTGTCCTGTCTGCCTGAATGCCATGTATCCCCCTATTCATCAGGTAAGCTGTTTTTTTTTTCCTTCCAATTTTATTTTGAGCGACTCTCGTAAAATAATTCAGGTTTCATGCGCACCATAAACAAATACAATAATGAGTTGTTGAAGGACACGTATATAAAGCAATTTCTTGTTACCGATTCCAGAAACTAAAGCTGGATGTAGCAATTTGGCGTACCGTGTATATAGAATATTAGATTTGGATTTTTGCATGGAGGGAATTTGTGAAAATAATTAGTTATCCAAGGATAAATAGATGAGGTATATATCTTTAATTTAATTTGTTCTCAAATTTTTCTTGCTGTAGGGCAATGTCTATAAATTGGGTTTTGCTGTAACATGTGTCTCTCATGACCGAGAGAGAGCATGGCGAACCTCGAAAACTTAGTTGTTTGATTGATTATCGTAATTCCTAGCCAGGAAATGTCATCTAACATTCTCTTAATTTTGTGTGTATATATGTAGTGTTCGAACGGCCACACATTATGCTCGGGGTGCAAGCCTCGAGTCCACAACCGTTGCCCTACTTGTAGGCATGAGCTTGGCAACATTAGATGCCTTGCGTTAGAGAAAGTGGCGGCTTCTCTCGAACTCCCCTGCAAATACCAGAGTTTCGGGTGTATGGGTATATATCCTTACTACTGCAAACTGAAGCACGAATCCCAGTGTCAGTATCGACCCTACAACTGCCCGTATGCTGGGTCGGAATGCACTGTCGTCGGCGACGTTCCGTATTTAGTGACACACTTAAAGGACGATCATAAGGTCGACATGCACAACGGGAGCACCTTCAACCATCGATATGTTAAAGCGAACCCTCATGAGGTGGAGAATGCGACATGGATGCTAACGGTACTACTGTTCATATATATATATTTGCAAACTTTGTGATTGCAGCAGAATGCTTTATTTGAAATACGTAAAACGGCATTTTTATCCCGTTCTTTCTTTCTTTCTTTCTTTAAAAATGTTTGGTGTCAAATTGCACGCTCAACAATACCGTGGCTGTTCGCCGGGCGCCAATACAGAGAAGGGCGTATATGCAAATACAATATATATATATATATATATATATATATATATATATATATATATATATATATATATAATTAGAGAGATGCATGCACGCACAAAATTAATACGCGTATTCGTAAGGGCAAAGTACTGATTTAAATTTGAAATTTTGTTTGGGAGTTGTGGCGACCGCCGACGTCGTAAATTATTATGATGATAGGAATGAATAAATGATTCGGGCGCATAAATGTCGTCAGGCTTTTCTTTGGGTTTCCCATGCATGCATAATTAATTTTATTCCACAACTAACGATCGTATACTGATCAAAATAGGTATTCAGTTGTTTCGGCCAATATTTTTGCCTCCACTTCGAGGCGTTCCAGCTGGGGATGGCGCCGGTGTACATCGCATTCCTCCGGTTCATGGGGGACGACGCGGAGGCCAAGAACTACAGCTACAGCCTGGAGGTCGGGGGCAACGGCCGCAAGCTGATCTGGCAGGGGGTCCCGCGCAGCATCCGCGACAGCCACCGCAAGGTCCGCGACAGCTTCGACGGCCTCATCATCCAGCGGAACATGGCCTTGTTTTTCTCCGGCGGCGACCGGAAGGAGCTGAAGCTGCGGGTCACCGGGAGGATCTGGAAGGAGCAATGACCTGCTGCTGCTGCTGCTGCTGCTGCTGCTTTTTTTCTTTTTCTTTTTCTTTTTCTTTTTCTTTTTTCTTCTTCCAATTAACTTTATATATACTGTCCGGACACACTCGTGTTGTATCTCTTATTAAAATATGAAAATTTGGAGGTACCGACTCATGCATGTATAACCAAAATGGGCAATCTCTCTTTGCTTCATCTTTTTTTTTATTTTTTTTTATTATTATGATATCTACTATCTAATTCCCCGTTTATTTCTTTATGTTTTTCCGGTGAAGTTTATATTTCCTTGATCTAGCGTTTTTTATTATTATTATTTTTTCTTCTCTGGATGAGATCGCGTAAAATCTTTTCGCATCTTTTTATCGTACGCTTTAAGATTCGCGCGAAGCGAAGTTTGGTATTTCGCCGAATATTATAACAAGGATATTTCACACCCAAACTCGATCGGTGATGGTCCAAATTTATATTTTTTTTTTTTTTTTTTTTTTTTTGTTTTCTTCTGTGTTATCGTTCGATGCAGTGATGAGACGAACGCAGGACTCAGAATTGAAAAGGAATGATGGCATCAGATGACTAATAAAAATAATATTTCATCATTTATTGATTTGAATGAATCATCAAATATAAATTATACACTTCTTTTCTTTCTTCTTCTATCTATCTATCTATCAAGTAGCCTTTTCGTAATTTTCTTTTTTCTTTTCTTCTTTTTGTTATGTTCCTATGGTTTCTATTGCTTGGGCCCTTGGGCCCCACCAAATTTATTAGTGTTGTTGTGTTGGGTGTTTGTGGGGACGGACACTGGTGTATCAACAGCCACTCTCAATTATTTATTTATTTTTTTAAGACTATATATATATATATATATATATATATATATATATATATATATATATATATATATATATATATATTTTTATATTTTAAATTTTTAAAATTTTAAATTGATGATGTATTTAGTCGGTCTCCATCAAAAATTTATCTTTATTCCGTTTATTTTTTATAATTTATATCAAAACAAAACTATATATATATTTTTATATAGATCGAATGAAAATAATTTAGTCATTTTGTCATTTTTACTAAAATCGTAAGCTTCTCAAAATATTTTTAAAATATAAATTTTTGAAAGTAATTAAGAAGAACAATTAAAAAAGTTGATATTTTAAGGAGGGTTTCATGTATTTTAGTTTTTTTTAAAAAAATGAGCTAAGTGAATGGATAGTGCCTATAATTGTAATGAATTGCGATTTGGTCCTTCAAATTTTGCGTATTAAACCGATTTCCAAAAGTTTTTAGAGTCTCCGATGTCGAGCTTAAAAATTTAAAAAACCACAGCAAAACTTAACCGTAATTTTAGTAACTGATAGTAGTGTTTTTTTTTTTTTTTTTTTTTTTTTTTTTTTTTTTTTTTTTTGTCCAAAATAAATATAAATAGTTCTTAATTTATCTATTTAATTTTTTTTCTCAATTTAGCTCATTTTTATTTTGCAATTTTAATGATTTTCTAAAATTTGAATAGAGCAGTAAAATAATACAATTTACATTTTTTTATTTTTATCAGCTATCAAAATCATCTCAAATTTTAATCCATATCATTCATTGGATTGCAAACCCTTTCTACCTAAAATGTATGCTATTGGTTGAGTGGCAAGCACGAGTATATATATATATATATATATATATATATATATATATATATATATATATAAAGTACATTTGTTTTTAACGTAAAAACAATAAATTTCTTTTCTCTCGAAAAAGAGTAACGCCCGCAAAAGTTTCAAGCCTCAAATGTTCAAAACTGTAAGGACAATAATAATAATAATATATAATTAAAGGAAAATTATCGTGTTCAAATATTTTTTAAAAAAATTCAGATTCATCCAAATAAACTCTTATAAAAAGTGGGTATATAAGAAATAAAAAATAAAAATAAAAAAATCTTTCCAGGGGAATATTTAAACTGACGAGCAAATATAAAATTTAAAATTTTTTCACAAGTATGTAGATAATTATTTCTATAATTAAAAGTTAAGAAATTGAAGTGGCAACTTTTTTTTAAAAAAAAGTATTTATTTTTTTTAATTAATTATATGCATGAAAAAGGGACGGGAATGTCAATCCAATTTGAAATTCGAACCGAAAATTCAAACCGAAATATTTATTTATTATTTTTTTTTTATCATATGCTAAAAAATATTATAATAAATTTTAATTTTTAAAATATAAATCTAAATATACCATCAAACATCATATATATTATATAACATAAATTTTTTTCAAATTCAAATTTAGATCGGATACAAACAAAATCTATATCTGAACCCGAATTTTTTGTTCTTTCATCTTTTATATCAATTTTTGAAATCACATTCTTTTAACATCGATCAAATCTATCCCATTGGGTTCAAATTTGAATTTGGGTAAAATTTCAGATATTTGTAGCTATCGACATTCGCGGAGCTCCATTTATCTTATCTATCACAAAAAATGGACCATACTTCAACCTCCTCTTAATTGACAATCATATACCAAATTTTAACCCAAAACAATCAAATTTTTTTTTTCATATTTCAAAACATATTGCAGTAAATTTTAACTTTTAAAATACAAATTTAAATATCACATCCAATATTATTTATATATATATATATATATAGGCTAAATTACAGAAAACCTCCCTCTAATATCCCGCTTTTCCACTTTACCCCATGTCTTTTAAAAGTCGACAACCTGCCCCCTCGTGATTACCGAAATATGCATTTACCCCCCTGCCAGATATGAAAGTCCATCCATGAACCTCTAATGGATGCATTTATCCTTCCCCCTGCCAGATATGAATTGGTTTCTTACCAATTTGTTACAAGCAATTGGCTCATTAGAGGCTCATTGATGGACTTTCATATCTGGCAGGGGGGTAAATGCATATTTCGGTAATTACGAGGGGGCAGATTGTCGACTTTTAAAAGACAGGGGGTAAAGTGGAAAAGCGGGATATTAGAGGGGGTTTTATGTAATTTAGCCATATATATATATATATATATATATATATATATATATATATATATATATATATATATATATATATAAAATGGGAGTAGCGTTTTGGATCGGGTACGGAAGAAATCCATATCTGCATGCTGACATCCCTGAAGGTGAAGGTGAAGGGGAAGGGGGAAGGGGGGAAGGGGAAGGGGACCAATTGTCTTATCCACCACCACCAAGAATCAACCATCCTTTAACCTCCTGTCCTCTAACATTTTGTCCCTTTTCTTTCCTCATTCATGTTGAAGGAAATGGAAGCCCACTAAATCAAAAGAAAAGCAAATAATGAATTGTTTATATTAGGTGGATAGAGTGGTCAACCCATAAAAAGTTTCTCCTTGTCTCTTTCATCATATCTTAATCAATTAATTATTAAGATTAATGCAATCTTATGGGTTGATCACATTCCCTTTCCATAGCCTACTATTAGCCCATTTCATCCTTAGAGAAAGGTAATCTTTTTAAACACAATTTAATGGGTTTTTATTGCTTTTTTTTTTTTTTTTCAAAATTATTTTTTTTATTTTTATTTTTGGTTCTCATAAAGGGAGGGGTTGAGGCAAATGGAAAAGTGGGTGTGGGAGAGGAGATTGCTGTGATTTTGGGCAGAGCATGTAAATAAATGAGTTCCCAACAAGAGAATCATGAGCTCAGCAAATCCTCCAGGTTTTTTTTTTCTTCTTCTTCTTTTTCCTTTTTCCCTCATAATTTTTGATGTTTTATGAATTTTATTTTATTTTGTTTTCAAATTTGGCTCCAATTTTTGTTGTTTGTTTGTTTGTTTGTTGTTATTGCTGCTGCTGATGATAAATGTATTTTATTTGTGTCTAATTGAGAGAGATACAAAGTTTCTGATACAAAGTTTCTCATGTATTGATGTTTTTCATAAAAAAGGAAAAAAAAATTATATCTTACAAATAATTGGGTTCCAATTGTCCATGCAAGAAAAAAAACAATTGAAACTTGATCATCTGTTACAATCTAATTGATTAATTATATCCCTGTAAGATCACCTGGTGTGTAATTAATAGTTTTATTGTAAATTACGTGGAGTATAAATGTACGTAGTCAAGTTTCAATCTTGTTATACTCAACAATTCTATGTATTGCACTGTGTCAAACATCATTTCTCTAATCTGTTTACGAGAACAAGTTTAAGGGCTCTCGAGAAGTGTCGATAACTAAGAAGTGTTAAACTTATTTTCATGTAGTAATATGTAGCATTTGTAGCAACAAAGTCATTCTTTGTTCTGAAATTTAGTCCCTTTTTTTTTTTTTTTTTTTTTTCTCTCTCTCTCTCTCCGCTTGGTAGTTTTTTATTTACTCCGGGCATAATAACATATATGGTTGAAAATTGCAGGTCCCTCTAGTCCACTTCAGAGGTTGGAAAATTTGTTGAGCCAACTGGGTAATAGAGTTTGCGCCGACTGTGGCTCTCCAGATCCGAAATGGGTGTAAGTATCTGATCCTGGGAACTTTATTCGAGCCTTTTGTGTTCAATATCCTATTTGCTATGCTTTTGTGCATTTTTGGTTCTTAGTATGTTCATATTCTCTCCACGCAGTTTGTGTTGGGAAATTGATAAGAATCAGTTTTGATTTTGAGCTACTTTTGACTTTTGTCGCACTATAACACAAATGCTTTGAACACAATATACAACAACGTAAGAGCGTGTGCTGAAAAAGTCGCATGATTTTAAAATATACAGAACTGTAAATTACCGGTACTGTAGCCAGATGGAGTTCGGAATCATCTTATACTTGTTTCTCCTAACTTCGCTTCACAATGTCGCATCGCATAAGGATTTTGTGATTTATACGAGAATTAAATTTCCGCCCAATGTCTGAGTAAGAATTTTCGCTTTCGTGTGGATCATAACTTAAGATATCACATCTATAGTTTATTAGGGCACCGAGTTTTAGGTTTGGGGCACTTCATTTTCTCCTTTTAGGAGGGGATAAATTGGGACGAGGAATGGAGTGCACCTCCTGATGTACTGTTTTATTCTTATTGTTGTAGATATTTTTGAAACTCATCTTCCTTGTAAAAATAGAGAAGCGAGGAACAAGTTAATATTGAATTCTTGTTTTAAGTAGATGTATAAAGTGCAAACTAGCGAGCCATCTACCAGCATGTGCATTGCATTAAATTTGGGTTTTATAACGAAAAAGCAGAAGCGTAATGAAATGAGGCCTTAATATTTCACTAACCGAAGCAAACAAATGGACGATAAAAAAGAAGTACGAGGAAAAGACCAAGAAAGCAAGGAGTGGGTTGTGCCTCCAATGTAGGGGAAGGTGCCTGCATTGGTCAAAGTGGATATAGAGTGAGATACAAAGGGAAGTTACCACAACAGGAGGATCGATCGGCTTCAAAGAGCAAACGAGTCACCTTGTCAAATCTCCAGGATAAGACGAGAGATGTTACAAAAGAGTGTGTTGAGGCTGCGAGACTCGTTCGGTGCTGCAAGGATCTCGGCCATGATAGGTATGGCCTCATGAATGGCCTCAACCTTAAGTGAGTAGATTCAGAGCTGGAGTCTAGGTTCTGGCTACTGAAAGGTAAAGGGCAAGTGGGGAGGAAAGAAGAGGTGACTACACAATACAAGGAATCTCTGGGTTCCCATGTCATTAAAGAAGTTAAAGGCAAGAAGACAAACTGTTGTGTCACCTGGGCAGATCAAAAGGGTGATTCCTTAATCTCGTATTGTCCTATTGATGCTAACATTTCCTCTTAGATTCGGAATTCGCCTAGTCCTTCGAGGCCTTTCAAGGTATGAAGAAGCAAAGTCCCTGCTACTTCCCAGTTGGTTTTGAGAAAGCCTACGTTTGAAGCTGAGGGGTCTTCTCCTCCTCTATCCTATAAAGAGGCCTTTCTTCGTTACCCTCCTCACACCAACAATTCTTTCTTTGCTAGTTGTCATTCTCGGGAGAACCGGGTGCAATTCTCTCGGAGATACAGATCGGGATAGGACCGCGCTGATGGTTGATGCTTTAGGTATTTGGCAAAAGACCACCTAGTTAGAAACTGTAGGGATCCCCTGAGGTGCTGGTGGTGCCTTAGGCTGGGCCACCCAGCCAACCATTGTTGAGAGAGAAGATCTTTGTCCCGTCCGAGGATGCATCGTGCCATGCGATTTCAACCGACATCGATGAAGTTGTTCGTCCTGCTAATTGAAGGGTTCAGTTCCCGCCAAGAGATGTGTCAGAATGTCGTACTTGCCAATCTCATCGGGTCGGATACCTTGGGGCATTTGCCCTCAAGAGATGATGGCCAGTTACTTTGCCTCCAAATTTGGCGGGTTCGCGAACAACTTTCATGTCGCGAGATATCGTGAAAGAGACTTTGTTATCTTTTTACCACTCTCGGTACGGCCGGACGACCTGTGTAGGAGGGAGGTCATTCGATTTCCTCACTACCAAATTTGCTGCTATGAGTGGAACCTGTATAGGAACACGAGCTGCTCCCAGATCACCTACAAAGTCTGGATCAACTTGGCAAATCTTCTATTTGAGTGCTAGTCGGAAGCCAAAGTTGTGGCGGTTCTCGACGGCTTCAGACGATACTTAAGAGGTGACGCTAGCAACATTAATATGTTAGATCTTGTTGGGTTCCGCTGTCAGGTTGCGGTCGACGACCCAGCCGATATTCCTGAGGCGCTTCTGATTACTTTGGGTGATCTAGTGCTATCGGTCAATGTTCAGCTGGAGAGGACCGCGCCTTTCGGGAGTGATGACAGAGGTATTCCTTTCACTGGGGGCGACCTGAATGAAGGAGGCGATCAAACGGACCCACTCGGATGTCGATTGGCCAGGAGGGTCAATTTGCAAGATGGAGGCGCGAATGATGCTGATTCAACTGAGGGGAATGACACTGGCAACAGTGATACTTGGAATTCGTTGGAGCTTAGAGATAGATGGTGTAACAGTCGCGGAGCAAAACAGGGGTGCTGGCGAGCTCACCGGTGCTCCGACGACATTCAAATACGGCAGGAAGACATATCTCAAAAGGGGCTCTACATTTGTCTGTCGGTTGGTGACCGTAACACAGGTAGTAAGGAGTTTTACCATTCTGGGATTGCCAATGAAGGAATCCAGCGGTCAATAGGGGAAGAGAATGCGTGTTGTGGAAAAGATTCAAACGAGGTTGTGGTTTCGAAACTTTCGAGGGGGGATTTAAGAAGAAAGGATGGGGTTTTTCACCAGAGGAGAGGCTAGACGCGCGGAAAAGGGAAGTCAGCAAGTCGAGGTCGAGGGTGACGTTCATGAGGAAGGGGTATTGGGCGATGTGTGGTTGCTGGATGAGGTAGAACGCCCTCGAGCATGGTGCCTGGTTCCGCACCGCCCCTGGCAAAATGGCATTAGACCTAGCGATGTGGCACTTCTCTCGGGATCCGCTCCTTACGAGAGTGGTAGAAGGCATCTAGTTGCGCCCAGAGTTGCAGAAGGAGTTATGGCCTCTGAGGAGCTTTTCGATAGTTGGACTTTCTTTTGTGGGCCTAGTCATGTGGTGTTTACCTGGTCTGGGCCTTTTGGGTTTTAGTATTGGTTTTTGTTCTGGACGGACCATGTGGGCTCAAAGGCCGAGCTTGCAAACAGAAATCCGATTCCTTGATTCTGCGTGAATGTGCTCCCCTTCCCCAGGGTGCTCCCAAGTGCCTACCAAGTGTCGTCACAAGTGGGCGTTATGACAAAGGTGTTACCTACACTAGGGTTCGTTTCAGATAGTGCTGCTAAAAGTAGGGATAATGTCTCGACGGAGGGGAATCGAGGTGATATGGCAGTTGGAGACATTAGGGGAAATGCCACGAGTGTTGATTTTGATCATATTCCATTGCACAGGGGTGATGAGTTGGCGGTCGACCTGATCATTCCGTGTAATTCGAGTAATTCTTCTAAACCAGAAGGTTCTTTTCAGGAGGGGCGATGCCATACACCTAGGAAGTGGGCTTGACTCGCTTGTTGCCAGGATCTTTGTGTGATGGACAGAGCTAAATTGCGCAAAGCCCATCTGAGGGAGGAAGTTGCCTTTGATCTCTCTACCAAATCATGTGTGGACGCCCAGGGGTCGAATCTTGATGGTGTACTCTTGGGATTGGGGGCTTCGACTTTCAACAAGACCTCAAAAAGAGACTCAATATGTGGTGTCAACCTTGGCGCCGAGGACATTCGCAACTTCATGGACTTCATGAGTTCCATTAGTTAGAAGGATTAGGGGGATGAGGTGTTAATGGGGAGGTGTTTGTATTTGTTAGTTATGTTTCAAATTAGTTGCTGGAATGTTAGAGGTCTGAATGACTAGGGCAAAAGGAGGTTAGTGAAATATGTGGTTTCTAAGTTTAAGCGTGTTGTTTAGTGTATTCAAGAATCTAAAGTAGATGTTATCTCACGATCCTTTCTACATTCGTTTGCCGGCACTTTCATCGATAAATGCCAATTCGTTAAGGCGGTGGGAGCCTCTGGGGGTATTATTACTTATTGGAGCTCTAAAATATTTTGGTGCAGTGATGTTATTGTGCGCAAGTTTTCTCTCACGATTTGGTTGAAATTTATTCCGAACGGGTCTGTGTTTTATGTAACGAATGTTTATGGCCCTCTTACGTGGGATGGGAAGAAGGAGTTTTGCGATGAATTAGTCAATCTAAAAATATTTCTGGAGGCCTTTGCGTTATATGTGAGGATTTTTATCTTACTAGAAACCCGTCGGAAAGAAGGGGCAGACACTGATGTGGTCGTCTGATGTCTATGTTCACTGATCTTTTAAACAATCTTGAGATGATTGATATGCCAATGGGTAATCAAAGTTTCATTTGGTCAAATTTATAGAGTACTCCCACACTGGCAAAGTTGGACTGTTTCTTGATCTCATCGGAATGGGACCAATCTTTTTCGCTATCTAGAGTGACGGCGGTACCGAGGAACACATCTGACCACTCGCCGATTTTATTTTCCACCGGTAATAAAATAGTCACTCGTCTTACAAGTTTGGCTCACCTGAGAAGATTTTCGTACACTAGTGCCGGTCTGGTGGAACGAGATCCCGAGTAGAGGGTCGAGTGTGCTCACCGTTGTTGCGAAGATTAGACACTGTCGTAAGCGTATAAAGGAGTGGTCCGCATCAAGTTTTTACAATATTCTGAATACTAAAAATGCTATATCTGAAGAGATACAACAGTTGGATGTGTTGGAGGAACATTCTAATCAGTCGGGCCCCTAACTTGAAAAATGTAAACAGCTCAAAAGGCGAATCAAGAAGATTGTAGCTGACGAGGAGATTCTATGGAAATATAGAGCTAAACAACAATGGTTAAAGGAAGGGGATGGGAATACAAATTTTTTTTACGTAATTGCTAATGGGAGGAGGCGGAAAAACACTATTTGCGAGGTAGAGGAGGATGGTAAATTTTTCTACGGAGAAGAGGAAAAGAGGGAATATTTTTATCCTAAGTTCAAAGAAATATTTGCTCCTAGAACCATTATAAACTCAACAGTCGGAGATTGGAGCGCTATCTTCAGGAACAGATTGATTCCCAACCCGAATCAACTGAGCATTCCATTCACGACAGAGAAGGTTAAGAAGGCTACTTTTCAGCTAGAGAGTGACAAACCTCCGGGGCCTGACGACCTTATATTGAGATTTTATCAAAGCTTTTAGGAGGTGGTAAAAGGCGACATTATGAATATCTTTCGGGAGCTGTATGATGGAACCTTAGATTCCAGACCTATGGATTATTTGTATATTTGCCTATTCCCTAAGAAAGAGGGGGCTATATCAGCTAATGACTTAAGACCTATTAGTCTCATAAATGGAGTGCAGAAAATCATGTCTAAAGTGCTTGCGAGTAGACTCGAAGGGGTTATGAATGGGATCATCTCCCACACTCAGGCAGCTTTTCTTAAAGGTCGGACTATTTTGACTCCTTTGCATCGGTTAACGAAATCCTATGTTGGAGCCGTAAAACTACGAAGGAAAATGTTGGTATTAAGGCCGATTTCGAGAAGGCGTATGACAAAGTGAGATGGGATTTTCTGATGAAGATTATGAAGTGGCTTGATGCTGACTGTAAGTGGTGTAGATGGATTGAGCAATGTATTTCCAATGCAAAAGTGGTAGTTTTGGTCAACGGGGTTGCGACTAAATGGATCAAAACAACTATAGGACTTCGACAAGGGGACCCTCTCTCTCCTTATTTGTTTTTACTCGTAGTGGAAGGATTGGCGAGGATGACAGAGAAAGCAGTTAGTACTGGGTTCTTGAAGGGGATTGGCCCCAATGATCAGGTCAAAGTTGCGCTGATCTAGTATGCAGATGACACATTCTTTTTCTGTGAAGCCAAGAGAAGGCAAGCTAAAAATCTGCTTTTTATGTGGTAGTTCTTTGAGTGGGCGTCGGGCCTCAAAATTAATAGAAGTAAGACTGAATTATTCTATACGGGTGGCAAAGTGCAACGGGGGGAGAGATTGGCGGTAATACTGGGATGCAAGGTGGGGTGCCTTCCAATCCGGTATCTTGGGCTTTCGCTGGCTGTGGGACGTTTGCGAAAGGAGGATTGGTGGCCTGTTATCAATAGGGTCGAGAAGAGGTTGGAAGGTTGGCAAGCTAAGCTTCTTTCACTGGGAGGTAGATTAATCCTCGTGAACTTGGTGCTTGCGAACATACTGATGTACTATCTCTCGATCTTCAAAGCACCAAATGGGTTCTCAAACGAATCGAATGCCTAAGGAGGGCATTCTTTTGGAAGGGGGAGGCTAAAGTGATTGGTGGCCATTGTCTCGTTGGGTGGAAGACTGTTTGTAGGAGTAGAACGGACGGAGGGTTGGGAGTTTTGGATCTTGAGGATATGAATTTAGCCCTATTGGCGAAATGGTGGTGGAGATTTCTTTCGAAAAATAACAATCTTTGGGCACCCCTTATTGACAAATTATACTATGCACGGAGGAGACCTCTTAGGGAAGGAGTGGCATTTAAGCCGTTTTCTTACTGGTGGCGCAGTGTTTTAATGACAAGGGATATCTTTAAGTGTGGAGTGACGGACTCCGTTGGGGATGGGAAGAGAATCAGCCGGTGGATTGATATTTGGAATGGACAGGTGCCTTTCTGCACATTATATCCGAATATTTATGACATTGTTCAGTGCAAAGATCGCAAGGTAAAGGATTGCTGGGGATCAATGGGGTTGAAGTGGCACAAAATTCTGAAGGGAATAGAGCGATGCACACACCTAAATAGGAATACGATTACGCAACTAAAGGACAGGACCCCAGAAGTTACTCTCAACAATAGAACAGACGACATCAAATGGAGGCGGTGACAATCAGAATGTTTTACCGTTAAGTCGGTATATATTTTTTTGCTGGATGGCATTGTAGAGAATATAAGATTCGTTCGAATGTGGAAGATCAGAGCCCCCTTGAAGGTGAAGATTTTTATTTGGCTTGTCATTAGAGGAAGGGTGCTTACGGTGGACAACCTACGCAAAAAAGATTGGAATGGTGAGGAGAGTTGTACCTTTTGCTTAGAAGAGAGTGAATCTATGGATCACTTGTTTGTAGGATGTTCCAGTATCAAAGCCATACTGCTGGGCCTTTTCCCAAATAAATCGTTTATTCGGCAGTGTTCCTCCGCTGGTGGTCTTTGAGAAACATGTAATTCCAGAGGCGATATACTAGGCGGAAATGAACTAGTGACAATCGCCGCCACTTGGAGGGTAATTTGGCTGGAAAGGAACAGGAGATTTTTTGAACAGAAAAAACACACTTTGGACTATGTATTGGCATATGCTCGTTCATTTAGGGATCTTTTGGGTCGTTACTGCGCCTGTTTTCTTCTCTCTTTTTTTTGGCCTTGCTAATAGAGACCTAGCTGTCTCCAGTTGTTGCTTAATTCATTTTCTCTTTAAATAAAACGGTAGCATGTTACCTTTCTCTCTCAAAAAAAAAAAAAAAATCACTAACCGCCTTTGGAAAAAAAAAAGGGGGAGAAGTAGCTTTCAATACGACCAAATGGCTTCCAAGTTAGCTGGATTATTAGCTTTTTCTATCTTTATCTCGTTAGCAAACTTGGTCTTCTAACTTTACCGGTCATTATACCAGAAGATAAGCACCAGACGAAATTGCATTTATTTTTATCTGCATTTGTCTTCTTACTGTTTTCTCATATTTTTCTCAGTTCAGTTTGTATATATTTGTCCTCACCTTTTAACGTAAACGGATGTTATTATTTCCTTACAATGTCATTTTCTAATGCGGACAAATCATGATACTTAGGTCACTTAGTCTTGGTGTATTTATCTGTATCAAGTGTTCTGGAGTTCATAGAAGCCTTGGTGTACATATATCTAAGGTATCATCCTAAACTGATCTTTGCATTTTCGTATCAACTTTTATTCTATTTGTTCTTTTTGCCATTAAATTTTTAATATCCTTTCTTATCAATTATCGCTAATGGTAATTTGGTAAAATGGAGTGTTCTTCAGTATCTTTTAGCGTTAACTTGTTTTGGTTTTTGTATACAAAGAAACAATAATGGAAGAGCTTTTATGAAGCACATAAAATAACTTTGCATGTCGTGCGAGTGAAGCGCCTCAGTGGACTACGCCCAGAATTCACATAGTATATTTTCGAAAATGTTAAAATCCTAGTTTGAATTTGTCGGAACCACACAACTTGCCACTCAAATTTATTTGAATAATATCGCGTAATGAAAGCAAATTTACTAATTGAGAACATTGCGCAGAAAATCATGAATGTAAAATAATATAAAGTCTGTCGCTTTTTCCTCCTCAGGTCCTGTCTGTGAAGCTAGATGAGTGGACAGATGAACAAGTTGATTCTTTAACGAACGCGGGCGGTAATGCCACTGTAAACACGAAATACGAGGCCTTTTTGCCTGAAAATTATAAGAAACCACGGCCAGATTCTTCAACGGAGGAACGTGCTGATTTTATCCGGTTGGATTCCATGGAACCAAATGTGAATTTCTTTGTAAAATTCTCGTAGAATAAAAAGCAAAGCTCACCTTTTATTTTGATATTCAGGAGAAAGTATGAGTCGCAACAATTTTCGAGCTCCAATGCAATTATACTATCTACAGCACATTCCAATTTCAGCGCACAAAACAACTGCCACAGTAGTAAAAGTTATGAGAAACAACACACCGGAATCCGCCATGGTCTAGGCCATGCCTTCAGAAACAGCTGGAGAAGAAAGGAGTCGGAGAATAAGGCTGTAAAGAAGATGGTATTGTTTACTTATCTTACCGTATTGTACCATTGAAGTATCACTGCCTCAAATAATTTAGTGCTTGGTCGGCCTGGACGAAGTTTCGGAAGAAAAGTTGTTTGGCCTTAACTGCTTTTATTGGAGATTCTGCTTTCGGGTAGACGAGCTCATTTTAGCTTCTCGCTACAGCAAAAGCCCAAAAGTTCATTTTATCTTCAAGCTTCTGCTTTTTAGAGTAGAAAAACCATTCCAAATGCTAGGCCAACCAGGCTCTCAAGTTTGCTTCAGTATTGCACGTTAGATATCTTGTTTTCTTTCGTAATAGTATAACCATCGTTTCTTTGTAGATGGGGATGGTCGAATTTGTTGGTTTAATAAAGGTCAACATAATAAGGGGAACCAACTTAGCCGTTCGGGATGTGATGACTAGCGATCCTTACGTTATCCTCAATCTCGGACACCAAGTAAGCAAATATTTTGACCAATTAAATCGTAGCAATGCTAATTTTTTTTTTTTTAAATATATCGGGGTGGTGAAATGGTTCAGGCTTGTTTCTCCTCCTCTTCCCTTTGCAGTCAATGAAAACACGTGTGATAAAGAGCAATTTGAATCCAGTATGGAATGAAAGGCTAATGTTATCGATCCCAGATCCCATCCCGCTGCTGAAGCTGGTGAGAGAATTTACTTATCGCTGTTCACTGTTTCAACAGTTTTTGTTGACTTTGTATCCTTTTAATCATATTAAACTAATCAATTTTTGCGATTAAATAAAAAGAAAAACACTTTGCCCTGTACGAGGCTTTTTTTGGCAAGAGCATCTGCAAATAATCTGACCTGCTGCTAGCATTTTTAAACTTGCATGTCGCGAGTTTTCTAGAAAGGGATTAAACATGAAAATAGTGATCAACCTTGTTGGCGCTAATTTAATGATAATGCAACTCGCGACAATCGATGAGATGGAATGAAGGTTGTATAAAGGTTTTATATCCTTCAAGAGGACTATTTTATTTTAATGAATAAAGCCATACCCACTTCACGCAGGGAAGAATATGCGTGTTTTTCGTGAATGGGTGCACATCCGTCGGATGTTTTTTCAAATTCATTTAGGCAATCTTCATATACTCAGTTGTTTTCATTAAAAGAAATCGAAATTTTATGTCTCATTCGGCTTCCGTAATCCTTTTGATTTTATATCTCATTAGGCTTTAAATTTTATATAGCAGCGTAGCAGGATGCCTCTTACAGTTCCAGGTAAGCAATTGGTTATTGCGATTCCACCTACGAAGCATCGTAGTTGTTTGCACTGGCATGAAGTCGCGCAAGTTTTTTTTTTTTTTTTTTTTCAATTTTTAATGATATACTGCGTATTTGATTTCCTTTTGTTTTCGAGACTATCAGAGATTGGATCTGCGATTTGTCTTTGATTACATTTCTTGTTGCAGCAAGTGTACGACAAGGATACGTTCTCGACAGACGATCGGATGGGGGAGGCGGAGATAGACATCCAGCCGCTGGTTTTGGCGGCAAAAGCCTACGAGAACTCCTCCGCCTCGGACTCGTTGCAGCTCGGGAGATGGTTGGCCAGCGACGACAGTAATCTAGTCAAGGACAGTGTCATATCTTTCGTGGATGGCAAGGTCAAGCAGGAAATCACGTTAAGACTTCAGAATGTCGAGCGAGGCGAGCTGGAGATCGAGCTCGAGTGCGTTCCTCTCAGCCAATAATCATTACACGACAACGTACAAACTTTTCGAATTACTCATTGAATCAAGTATGCAGTTCATGAAACCGAAGGAGAGTGTTGATTGATCAACTGCGATGTAGAAGCTTCGCATCGACATTAAAACTCATCAGATGGTTCTCTTTTGTTTATTTTTCCGCCGTTTTCGGATCACGTATTTGATACAATGGTTAATTTCAAGGTATTTGATGATTCAAAGCGCTTTGCGCCTATTTATGCTATAAGAGGAAGTGTTCATGACTCATTAATAGGTGCAGTTTTGAGAGCTCGAGGATATTTAAATCTACATCCTTAGAAAAATGAATTAAATGGTTCCTATTTTTTACATGCTACTGTATGGGGGGATAATTGCTTAAACTTTTTGATAGATTGCAGCTTGAATTCCTAATCTTTCGCTGCAATTTAGTCCTCAACTTTGTGTAATTTATTGCAATATTTTTTCATCCAAAATCTGTTCTTGGCAGAATAAGTCATATGGTAAGCCCCTGAGTTTTCTGATCTAAGTGATATTTTTGAGAGCTCGAGGATATTTAAATCTACATCCTTAGAAGAATGAATTAAATGGTTCCTATTTTTTACATGCTACTGTATGGGAGGATAATTGCTTAAACTTTTTGATAGATTGCAGCTTGAATTCCTAATCTTTCGCTGCAATTTAGTCCTCAACTTTGTGTAATTTATTGCAATATTTTTTCATCCAAAATCTGTCCTTGGCAGAATAAGTCATATGGTAAGCCCCTGAGTTTTCTGATCTAAGTGAAATTTGGGAACAAGGTAATTTATGTTTTTAAAAATATGAAACAATAGTTGCTTTTTAAAAAATTTAAGTTATTAGAGGATGGAATTTTAATATTTTTTATATTCAATGCTCCGATCCTTCTCAAGCTTTATATTCAACACTTGTGACGAAGATTGAGAGTCGAATTTTCTGATATCATGTTAAAAAAATATGAAGCAACTGTTTTTTTTCAAAAACTCAAGCAATTAGAAATGGTATTTTTAATATTTATATTTAATATTATGTTACGTGAAGTGAGACAAAAATCTAGAATTATTGTCTTAGCAAGAAACAGTAGACTTTAATAAGAGAAACAATTAGCGCGAATTAACATGTAGCATTTGAAGGCAAATAATGTGGAAGATGTTGGGCCTTACTGTTGCAGAGCGGGTTACAGAAAGGTTGATGATAATTGATCAGATGATTTTTCTATCTTCATTTTGAGTGTTTACATACTGCAGTCCACATAATACTGCTAACGTGCCATTTATTAATGTACTCTCTCTCTCTCTCTCTCTCTCTCTCTCTCTCTCTCTCTCTCTCTCTCTCTCTCTCTCCTGTTTTTGAGTAAAATAATACTTGTACTTAAATAGGAAAATAACATATCTGCATTCTTTTTCTCTTTTCCTATTTGTGATCTTTACTTCTAATCTCTGGACACTCTCTCTCTCTCTCTCTCTCCTTTTTCTTTTTGTTTTTAATTTTTTTACGGTTCTTTTTTTTTTTCCACTATTATATAAAAAAATATTTCCAATCGATCAGTTCACCAGCTTAAATCTTAAAGCAGTGAAAGTATTGATGATATTCCACTCACATTAGCACCTCTCCATAGAATTCTTGTTTGTTCACAAATTAAAAGATGAATACTCCACCATCACAAGCTCAATATTGTATTGTCACAGGATCAAAATCCCACTGAAGGTTAAAATTTTCTGCTGGTTAGTCCTAAGACACAGGATCAAGACTAGAGACAACCTGCTAAAATATGGGTGGACCGGGGATGGCCGTTGTGTTTTTTGTCTCAATGAGGCGGAGACGGTGGACCACCTGCTTCTAAACTGTCAAATGACTAGAAGCATCATACAAGCTCTCCACCCGCTTTTGGCCTTTCGTAACACTTCTTTGACGGTAGCTACGGTCTGGAACCAATCCTGCCTGAGAAGCGGATCCTCCCGTGCCAGTGAGCTCTCCGGAATTGCTGCGGTTTGGTGGACGATCTGGCGCGAACGCAACAGGAGAATCTTTGAAATGAGCAAGAAAACGACAGGAGCTATTCTGCGGGAGGCTCGTGACTGTCGGAACCAGTGGACACTTCTGGACGCTCCTTGTTAACCGCCTATACAATCGCCTTTTTTTTTTTTTTTTTTTTTTTTTTTTTTTTTTTTTTTTTTTTTTTTTTTAGGCCTTGCTACCTACCCCTGTTGCCTAGTTCATCTCCTTTTTGAATGAAGCGGTAGCATGCTACCTTACTCTCAAAAAAATATTGTATTGTCACAGCAGCAAGTAACAGGACTGCAGCGGTGACTTAATTCCTTCTTAAGAAGCAGAATCGGGCTAAAGTTTTGAAGGGAGGGCAAAATTTTAAAACAAATAAAAAGAAGAGATTTTGAATTACTTAAATGAAGATGAACGAATTTCTTACTAAAGAAATCATTCTGATCAATTGACAACCCATAACTTTGACCAGAAAGCATGATTCCTCACCAAACATCTCATCATATACATCTCCTAAATGCTATAATATCTCAATTAACCCACCACCCAAAATAACAAAAGAAAAAAGAGTCCAGAGATTTGATGACATGTTACCAGAATCTTCATAGAAAATACATTGCATTTGTTTATCGGATTAACTAGCCCCCACCACTAACAACACACTACCAACACCATCATGTGCGTAACTATACACCCACCTAATTCACACCACTGGGGAAAAAGATAGGCTTCCATTTTCTTTCTTATTTTTGTGCATATCACTTGTAACATCATTATAATCACCATTACGCTCAATGCATGTTTTTTCCTTCCTTTTAATGTTCCTATAAACAAAGAAACATTTAAGGATTGAGTAAGCATCCTTTTTCACATTTGAAAATCTAATGATTTATAGGTAAGTGCTAGATGGATAAACAACTGATGAATTGAATTGTCTGTCTCTGTGTGTGTGTGTGTGTGTGCAGATAAATAAATTTTCTTTTGACAATAAGTTATAACAAAAGACTGACTGACTGACTGAAGGGAAGCACTTTCAAAAACTTGCCATGTAAAATGTCTTAATTATGCTTCCATTTGGGGTTGTAAATAAATTACATTACATATTATGAAAAAAATACGAGAGCAAAATATTTCACTTGTTTCTGTAAGTAATATCATCCTGCATATATCACAATGAATCAGTTGAAATATATGTATCTTAATGAAATTCAAGGTTTAAAGATTAGAGGAAAAATAACCCGTCTTATTATATCATAAAAAAGTTAGCATATTCGGTATTCACTATCCCGTAATTTTATTTGAGATATGATTTTGATTCCGCTGCACCAAAAGAGCCAGCGTAAAACCAATGGATTAATGGTAGGTTATAAAAGGCCAATAAGATCACAAACCAACTCAAAATATGAATGCACACCAAGCACAAAATAGAGCAATAATCCCTTCATGACATTTTAGACTCTAACAACATAACAAAACAATAACTAGAAAAATAATTAAGTGCAAGGAGTTAAAAGTGCGACGAATAAAACCAGAGATTGTAAAGTGACTAAATCAAAAGATGGTATTTGAGCCATTTCCTAAAAGCACTTCTTTGTACATGAAAAGTAGTGCTATGTTTAGGCCATCTTCAAATTATCACTACAGAAGGTATAATACTAAAAAAAAAAAAAAAGCAATTAAGTTAGAACTGAATAAACGTGAAACAGAAAACAACAATGCATATTATACATGAAATAGCATTGCTTCTTTTTTTTAGCTAATAGAAGAAAAATACCCTAAAATAGCGTAGCGGATCAGGAAACATCGAGTTCTCGTGTGAGCCTATTGCATGCTAGAATAACTTGTTCAGCATATCTCCTCCCCTTTATGTTACAATCTTAAAGTGACTATGAAGGAATAAAACACCCTAAGAAACCATGATAACTAGAAGCTTGCAATGTGCTCAAATTAAACCCTAATGTTAAAGACACAAAATAAAAAGAAATAAATAAAGAAAACCATCCAACACGAGTTATTACTATATAACTCGCTTTGGCATCAAAGAGGCCCTGAACTTTGAAATCAAACATGTGATCGCAGAACTACCTCCTAAATCTTCACTCATCAACAATTCAACATGCAACAACGGAAATAAATAAGCCGCAAGCCCAATAAGAATTCATAGACCATCTACATACAAACAAAATGAAATAACCAGAGTTTATAATTATGTATCATCATGCAAAAACTGGAAGTTTCAACACTGTAAATCAAAACAGCATTCACACTTGAAGAATCCACTAGAAGCATTTGCGAAAACTTTACTAATCATTCATTTACATTGGAATAGTAAAGATCAAAAGAGCTTGTAAAATCAGAATATCCAGTCAAAGACATGAAATGTCAATGCCCTCCCACACGCATCAAGGAGAGAAAATATCTAAAATAGAATATATGAAGTACATAATTTGATTTCATGACCAAGTATGTGAAGATCAAAATTTAAGAAAAATATATATATTTTTTAATTTCATGACCAAGTACGCCAAGACAAAACTTCAAGAGCAAAACATATAAAAATACATATTTTAATTTCACGACCAACTATGTCAAGGCCAAAATTTAAGGGAAAAAACAAATAAAAATACAGAATTTGATTCCATGACCAAGTACATCTTCAATAAACTCGGGCATTGATAAAATTATCCATCCAAGACCTGTTTCATGCTATAATAAATTACAAAAAGATCTATCAACTGTTCCACCAATAGGCAAATATAGCTTTGACAATGAATGAAGTTAACTAAAAATGAACTAATAGCAGAAGCAACTTTGCTTTCTCTCAGAAGAAGAAATGCGGACCAAATTGCTTATACTCAAAGTTTCACAAAGTCCACAGGTGCAAGACAGCATATCTCCAAGGGAAAGATAAAAGATAATATTAATTTTTTAAAAAAGCCAGAACTACCAATTTTTTTTTTTTTTTTTTTTTTTTTTTTTTTGTGTGTGTGTGTGTGTGTGTGTGGAGAATACATCAAAAGGAAATTCTGAGGATGTTTCAAAAATGCTTGGGTTTATAAACCTTTCATACAAAACCGAAAAGCAAAAAGGCAATTAAATGCAACATATATACATCAATAACGATTACAAAAGGATATAAATGTCTCACCTCTATCATCCACAATATGTAATCACCGAACTGTGAGTCTGGGATATGATTAACATAAAACCAAAACTTCGACAAATGATCTTCTGTGTTCTAATAATGCTTACGAGTCACAATGAAGATCCTTTATGTGTGGTCCCTCAGTTTTGCTTCTTCTTCACATAGATAAAGAAGCACCAAACTTACTCCATTTCCATGTTGATTCATGTTGTTAAAAAACAGTTAACAACACTTCATATCGACATCAAATAGCTCACACGGGTAACAAAACTTATCCCCTTAGTCAATGCATCTATCAAAGTTGAACTCTAGGGGCCTTAATTAGGAAGTAGCACCTATATAATGAGAAACTTTTTCAGTATTTGGTTTTTAATGACCCAACTCACTATGAAAAAATATTGGACAAAACTTTTACTTCCATAACATCATTCTATAACATCATTCTACACTAGCACCTGATTTTATTTCTTTTAAATCTCTAAGTCCTCTGTATTAGTTCTCTGCAATGGGCTATTGTGTATACTCTTCTAATAGATGAAGAGTGTGGATGTACATCGATATTTTGCTGTTCTTAGAAGGACATTCAATTAGAGTTTGAGATTTTGCTGGACAGGGAATTCCTTACAATTGTGTATTTAAGTTAATTATCTTCAACCTAGCGCCATATTGCCATACAACAAATACTGGAACTTAATAGTAGTCTATTTTTCAGTAGTTATCGGCTATGCAGACAATAATTGAAGATGAACATCGGTTATAACCAAGAATTTAAATATCCATCGGCAAAGGCCGTACCCACCATGTCGTATCATGCCAACAAGATACCGGCACGATACAACCCTCGTGCCAACGACACAGTTCTTTTTTTTTTTTTTTTAATTACTAAGTAATTTTCTCAATAAAGTTCAGAATATTTGACAAAGATAAATAATAAGTAATTAGAAAATTTTGTTGTTAAAAAAAATAAATATTTCATACAATTATGTGTCGGCACACATATATTTTTTATGACCGGCACTCATCGGCACGACTCGACACGCACCGTGCCGTACCGTGCCGGCAAGTTTTTGGCACGATTCTGTGTCACGACACTTAAATTCTTGGTTATAACTGATACCGGAACTCCCGCCACACAAAAGGAGACATGTATAATCGTTCCTCGCATACTTGAGAAAAGTAAAACAATGTGAAACCACCTCGAAGGTAATCTAATACAAATCCTACTGAAAAGAAGCAACAATAGGTCAACTAAATGCTTTATTCCAGCAAGCCAAATGCAGCATTTTCGGCAAAAGTTCAACATACGCCTACTTCAACTAACCCAACAATATTGCAACTAGATATTACTTAACTTTGTACCTATAATTACCTGAAGACCAATTTAATTGTTTGTGGAGCAAAAATCATTAAAGATATGTCCTAAGCTTTTGCACGATTGGATCCGCAAAGAATGAAAGAAACACCATTTTGTCAAGTTATTCAATCAAATCATGGGAAGAGAACGCTTAAAGAGAAATGAAATACTCAAAAGAAATAATCAACTCAATCTCAATATTTACATTGACATAGTAATAACTGTACCGTATCTTTACACAAGCAATCTTACACTTTCATTTTTGCCATCACCGCACACTATCAGGGGGGAAAGAATCCAAATTGTTCTTTTCTCCCCATCTCAATCACCAAATAAGTTTTTTTTTTTTTTTTTTTTTTTTTTTTTTTTTTCGGGGTGGGAAATACCATTTAATACACGAACGCACAACAACGCAAACAACACCACCTCAATCACACTCAAATTACCCCCAAATCAAAAAAGAAAAAGATCAAAAAAGAACTTTTTGTTTTTTTTTCCTTGTTTTGATCAGAATTCTTGATTTGAAGGATCAATAAGAGCAGCAGTTAGGGCACCGTACCAGGCCGTTCTCGTTGCAGGCGTCGCAGCGGTGCATGCGGCCCTCGGCCTCGTCGAAGAGCTTGCGGCTGCCGCAGCAGCGGGCGCAGGGGGCGAAGCGGGCGCCGCCGCACGCGGGGCAGACGTGGGCGGGGTCCTGGCCAGCGGCGCCGTCGAGGAGGGGGCGGAGCTCTCCGGACTCGTGGAGGCGGCGGACGTCGTCGGCGCCGCCGAGAAGGCGGCCGCCGACGAAGAGCTGGGGGATGGAGAAGGGGCGGGAGCGGGCGGCGAGGAGGGCCTGGAGCTCTCGGCGGAAGGCGGCGTCCATGGAGACGTCGCGCTCGTCGACGGCAACGCGGAAGCCGCGGAGAATGGCGCGCACGGCGGAGCAATCCTCGTGGGTGCGGCGGACGCCGCGGAGGGAGGTGGAGTAGAGGACGACGCGGCGGGGCCGGGGGCGGGGATCGTCGGAGAATGGGCGGAGGAGGGCCTTTGGGGATGAGGAGAGGGGCCGGTGGTGGGGGTGGTGGTGGTACGTGAGCGACCGCGCGAAGAGGTAGGGTTTCTTGTTCCCGCCACCACCGCCTCCGCCGCCGAGGTCCATGGAGGTGATCGCCGGAGAGGTTGGGGTTGGTGGAGCGGAGGCCCGGACCTTCTAGGGTTAGGGTTTGGAGGAGACGAGCCGAGCCGAGGAGGAGACGATGGGAGGAGGAGGAGGAGGAGGAGGAGGAGGAGAGAGAGAGAGAGAACGTCCAACGAAGAAAGGGCGACAATGGTGGGATCGCTTTGTTACTCTTTTATATTTATTTATTTTATTCGTTCGTTTATTTATATATGTATATTTACTTATTTTTATAATTTTATTATATTTTATATTACTAATATAATAACTAGTAAGCGTGCAATGTACGAAGGGGATGTCCACGAACAAGGATATACTTTAAAATATTTTATTTGAATATGAATATTAAAATTAAAAATTTAATAAATTTGAATTTGAATTTGAATATAATTTTTTTTTTTGTATTTTGATTTGAATTCAATTTGATCCAAATCCGAATTATTTTTACACTATATATATATATATATATATATATATATATATATATATATATATATATATAAAATTGAGTCCGGCTATAATATTATCAATAGCACCAAATAATAGTAGTTTTCTAAAATTTTTACTATTCAACTAACTACTTAGTAAACCCTAGGAGACCACTATCATTCTAACCGCACATCCTTTAATTCAAAGGCTAAAAACTTGATAGCACTAATGGCTTGGTGTAGTATTTCAGCATAATTCTATTTAATATTATGTTTGAATTTGTATTATAAAATTTTAAATTTTTAAAAATATATTTTGAAATATAATTTTAAAAAAATGTTTCAGATTTTAGATATAAACTATTAAAATTTATCAGATTTGAGTTTAAATTTTATAGTCGGTTTTGAGTCCAGATTTTTTTGATAATCTACCTCTAATCCGGTCCTAAAATGTACATTTTGTATTTTATAAAATAAAAAAAATTAAGAAAAAATAATTTTTTTTATTTTTGTAAAGTTTGATAGGCTTGTAAATGGGACTTTTTTTTTTTAAACTAACCTTCAAATTTTTTAAAATTTGTAAGATAACCTTTTGAATTTTTTTTTTTTGTAAAGTAATCCTGTTTTTGCCAGCAGGATACCACGAGGGGTTGACCATTTGATGGCATTTGCTAAAGGTGCCGAATGATTCAACGCCTTCACAAAAATCCTGTGAAGACGCTGAATTATTCAGCGCCTTCTACATCTATGGTGAAGGCGTTGAATGGTTCAGCGTCTTCTGTATATATCGTGAAGATTCAGCGCCTTCTATATATATGGTGAAGGCGCTGAATGATTCAGCGTTTTCTGTATATATCATGAAGGCGCTGAATCATTCCGCGCCTTCTGTATATATGGTGAAGACGTTGAATCATTCAGCGTCTTCAGCCTGCACATTGAGGACTTAGCCACTTTTCGCGAAAATTGGCTAAGTCCTCAAATCCTCTGGTGTAAGTGCTAAAGGCGCTGAACCATTCAGCGCCTTCATGATATATATAGAAGACGCTGAATGATTCAGCACCTACACGATATATACAGAAGACGCTGAATCATTCAGCATATTCATCATAAATACAGAAGGCGCTGAATGATTCAGCGTCTTCATAGGGTTTTGTGAAGGCGCTGAATCATTCGGCGCCTAAGATGGTCAATCCCCCGTGGCGCCCTGCTGACAAAAACAAAATTATTTTTGCAAAATAAATTTTCATAAGATTATTTTGTAAATTTTAAAAAATTTGAGGATTAGTTTAAAAAAAAGTTCTTGTAAATGCGCCTGTGCAAGGCAAGCTTTGCAAAATATTTTTTAAAATTTAAGAAAAAAAAATACCATATAAAATTGGATAAATTAATTAATTAATTAATTTAATTATAATAATCTAATTTGGTAGAAAAATAAGAAGAATTATAGCAAGGTAAAATCAGTTTATCTGTTATTATTAAATTAATTTAACCTCGTTTGATATTATTATTATTTTTATTTATTATTTAGATACTAATTTTATATAATTCTATATAATGATACAATTTTTTTTTCATTTATTGTCTTAATTAGTTTGTAATATATCCTGTCGTCAAAGGATAACTTTTTAAAAAAAACTCTTAGAAGTAAAAAAAAATATTTATTTTTTATTTTTTTATTGTTAAATAAACAACTTGAGGAAAAATTTATAAACAACCTACTGTCAACTCCTGCAGTTTTTATATAAAATTGTTATTTTAAAAAGTGTGTTAATTTCATACACATCTCTATAAAAGTTTTAAATAAAATAAAAAAAAAAATCTACAAAACTTAAGTAATCGAATTTATTCCTTCAAAATTTTTATAGTTTGTAGATAAATTTCTCCAAAAGATTTGCTTCATTTATATATGCCATATCGTTTGATTCACTGTTAATTTTTTTAACGAAGAGAATGTAAAATAAAATTTTTATCTTTATAAATTTATTTCTATAAAAAAATTATATTTTTTTTTCTTTTTCCTTACTTTCGTCATGAATTTTATCTTTATAAATTTGTTTCTATAAAAAAAATTATATTTTTCTATTTCTTCTTATTTTCATCATAACACGTGCCGTGTAACTCATTTTTCTTAAGACCGAGAGCATTACCTTCAATGTTGTCGTTATCGTCGTAGGTCTCACCACTACATAAAAGAAAAAAAAAAAATGATAGAAATCAATATTGATATACAAATTATTATATATATAAAAAGTAAAATGATCAATTTACATTTTAGTTAACTATGGTTAGCTCTTTTAATTCATGATTATCTAAATTTTATTAACTAAATGATATATTTGTAAACTAGGCAGCGTTTGTTTCTGGAATAAGACTTTGCCCCAGTCTTGTTTCTCCAAACGCGTTTGGTTTTGTTCAAGTCTTGTTTTCCAAACGCGTTTGGTTTGAATGGTAACAATAGTTTTTGTCTCTCTAAAATAAGCTGGTATATGACTGGAACTAGTCTTATTCCGGAATAAGCTTGTTCCCACTTGAGAATAAATTTAATTAAAATGAATATAATTTTAATTATTGTGTTAACTGTTTAATTAATTTAATATTTTAACTAATCTAATTATTTAGCTATTAGATAATTAACTAATTAATTTACTAAATTATTAAATTATTTGTAGTTAATTAAATTATTTATTAACAATCCTGATTATTGTTAATTATTTTATCAATTAATATTTAAGGTTATTTAGCAATAGTTAATTAAATAAATTAAATTATTATTTAAGTAATATTTTTATATTAATTAATTAGATAAATTATTATTATTTTAAAATTATAATTATTCTTATTCTCACTATTCCAATCTAACTATCCAGGAACAATCTAATTTTTATTCAAACGCAAAATTGATCTTATTCCTCTTGTTTCTGAACTTATATCTATCCCTGAAATAAACAGTTCTAGTTTAAACCTCAGCCAAACACAAAATATTTTTGGAAGAATAAATCTAATAGCTTTAGTTTTATAGGAATATATTTATTGAGAGACTGGTGCATTTTTGAGAATAGAGGGGCTATAGTGACAGAATATTTGGCAGATACAAATTTTTATTGTCATTTTATATTTAAACATAGATACTTAAGCCCTCTTAGCCTCTCCTTTTCTTTTTTTTAGTTTCAACAATATTCATTTGAAAAACATAAAAGACAACAAAAGAAATTCAAGTTTTGCAAACTACACCCACACAGCGTTTTTATTTAAGAAATCACCGGATTTACAAAATCACCTCCAAACGACGTATTATTTAACATTCACAAAGAATAAATTATCAATCCACTTCATTATTTAAACAACAGAATTACAATAATCTAAATATATTTATACGAAATGGTAGTGAATAATGAAAAAACGAATCTAAGACAGAAAATCATAAGCATAAGAAAAGGGGTCAAATAACTGAACTCCTATCTAAGCCGCGTCGTTACGCACGTCCTTACCTTCATCACTTCTAGGATCTATAAAAACAATAGGGTGAGAAATACGAAATGAATCATATTTTTTAGTAGATTCAATGCGCTGACGGGAATATATCATTGTCACGCCCGGGAGTCGAAACTGCGACCCGAGCCCGCCAACAGATCCGCCGCCCATACGGGAAACCCCATATAGACGAAGCGTCTAACCTGCAAAAGATAATACTACAGCTATACAGATATCAGAGCTGAAAAGTATACTACTGAAATAAGATAATACATCTCCAAATAGTACAAGTCTAAACCTCACAATACATAAGTCTCTCAAAAATAAAACTCTAAAAAGTAACTAACTACTAAAATCTAGTAGACTGTACTATAAGCTCTAAAAAAGGTACCACTATACTCCAAAGACGGGTAGGGAACTAGCTCGCGACTCCCTTACCTCGATCAGCAACAGAAGGATCAGCAATTCCCGCAGAAGACTCTACAAAACAAAGGAGAGGAAGGAGGAGGGGGGGGGGGGGGGGGGGGGGGGGTTTGAGAACTACACCAATACGTAGTTCTCAGTGGGTACCGCCACCAAGCCCGACGGTCTGCCCACTAAGTCTACTAGAGGTATAAGATAACAAGAAAACTGTAATAATGTAAAGATAAGCGGAAAAGAAATCTACAGCTATCATGCCTCTATCTACAATGTACAATGGGGGATACAGATGAAAATGGTGCATCGACTCTAACCCACAATACTCAATCAACCCAATCACAGTGACTGCCACATAGGGTCCAGTCAAACCTGCGCCCACCTACTGCCATTACATCCACGGAGGACTGGACTTACGTACGGCGTCCGTGACTGCCAAAACTGGCCCAGCTAGAAGGACTCTGTCGACAAGTCGCGATAGCAAAATAACAGGCCTAACTCCGAAGCGGCACTCGAGGGGCGCGACCCCACCGAGAAAAGTATCCGCGCATCTCTGTCGAGCTCAATATGGCTCATGCAGACTATAATCCAAATCAATGATCAACAAGATCAACATTGCCCAAATCACATTTCTAACTCACTAGCTGGAAATACCCGAATAGTCAGGACTGCTGTCAACCCAACGGCTCCCCAAAATAGGACATCAACCCAACATGCTAACTCACTAGCAGGAGATACTCCACAGCCGACGACAACGAAGGGTCCGAAAATTCCGAAAGACTAGAACCTACAACACAAATCAAACAAGAACAGGCTTTAGGCATAGCCTCTCGTTGTTCTCGACCCAAAGAAAAAGGCAACCCTTAGAACCCAGATCACTCGAACCCTCCCGGATGCGCGGATACTTTCCTCGGTGGGGTCGCACCCTCGAGTGCCGCTCCGGAGCTGGGCCTGTTACTTTGCTATCGCGACTTGTCGACCCAGTCTTTCTGGCTGGGACAATTTTGGCAGTCACGGACGCCCTACGTAAGTCCAGTCCTCCGTGGATGTAATGGCAGTAGGTGGGCGGCGCAGGTTTGATTGGACCCCATGTGGCAGTCACTGTGATTGGGTTGATTGAGTATATTGGGTTAGAGTTGATGCATCATTTTCATCTGTATCACCCTTTGAGCATTGTAGATAGAGGCATGATAGCTGTAGATTTCTTTCCAGCTTATCTTTACATTTTTCCAATTTTCATGTTATCTTATGCCTCTAGTAGACTTAGTGGGCAGACCGTCAGACTTGATAGCGGTACCCACTGAGAACTACGTGACGGTGTAATTCTCACACACGCTGTGGTGACAGATTTTTCCGAGGTAGCTGTTCCGGCTTCTGTTCGAGCACAGACAGCAGTTCGAGGTAAGGGAGTCGCGAGTTAGTTCCCTACCCGTCCTTGGAGTATAGTGGTACCCATTTTGGAGTTTTGTAGTACAGTCCGCTGGTTTATTGTAGATAGTTCCTTTTGAGAGTTTTATTTTTTGAGAGACTTTTGTATTGTGAGGTTCAGACTTGTACTATTTGGAGATGTATTTTTTTATTTTAGTAGTATACTTTTCAGCTCTGATATATATATAGCTGTAGTATTATCTTTTGCAGGTTAGACGCTTCATCCATATGGGGCTTTCCGTATGGGCGGCGGATCTGTTTGCGGGCCCGGGTGGCAGTTTTGACCCTAGGGCGTGACAGTGCACGTGCCCGAACTGACTAAATAGGCAGTGGCGGGGCATGATGGTGGCACTCTAGCGTGGTCCATGGCGGTGGTGAGGGTGGCGGGGGGCTAGAGTGAGGCGGTGAGCTCGGAAAAGTTGAGCCATCAAGTAGTGACTTTCGCTCAATTAGTACAATTTTTGCTCAAATAGTATATTTTTCGTCTCAAATAGTGCAATTTTCGCTCAAACAGTAGAACTTTTGCCCAAAAAGTGTAACTTTTATCTCAAAAAGTATTAATTTTGTCTCAAATAGTGCAATTTTCTTTTCAAATAGTGCAACGTTCTTTTCAAATAATATAACTTTATCTTAACAGTGCAACTTTATCTTTTTCTTCTTTCTTCTCTAGTTTTTGGCCTTTCTTATAATAACAACGATACATAATGGTCCTCTTAAAAATTTATTTATTTATTTATTTATTTATTTATTTATTTTCTACCCTTTACATCTTTTTTCTTATCCACCACCCTCGCCGGAAACGCTCTCCCACCCTATCGTCCTTAAATTCTTCAGTATTCTCATCGCCGTTGCCATCCACCAACATACGCTCCGTCGCAAGCTCACTTTTGTGATGTATATCAAATTTGAGTCGATGTCGGTGAAGGTGTGGTCGAGGTAAGAGAGTGGAGTGCGGCATAAATGTTGGGGCGATAGAGAAGGAGAAGGGAGAGGAATCGGGAAGGAGAAGCAAAGAAAGAAATGACGGGGAAGAGGATCAACCTCGAGCAGAGAAAAAAGAACGAGAGAGAAAAAAAAAAGAGAGAAAAAGAAATAAAAATATTTTGGTCGGTTTTTGAAAATCCGAATCGAATCTGCAAAAACGAAAAATGTGTCCCATTTTTGCAAAATCTCAAAACCAATAGATTTTTTTATGTAAATTGCCTTTTTTTTTTTTCAATTAACCCCGTAAAATTTTATAATTAGCTAAATAATTTTTAAAAGAAATTTATTTGGCCAAAAAATTCTTTTTTAGCCAATTCAGCACCACAGTGAATAATTTTGCCAAAAACGATGAATCATTCAACCCCTTTAAGAAAATGATGAATGATTCACCGCCTTCTAATTTTTTTTATTAAAGCCGTGAATTGTTTACCGGATTCTTGAAAATGGTGAACGATTCGCCGTTTTTAAGAAGTTTTATTGACAGCATGAGAAATATCTAGTAGATACCTCAAATTTCATTCACAATCGTTTTGTACGACAAATTTTATGTATATACCTCAAATATTGGACAAGAGCATTTAATGGAGAACGACATTTTGGGTTGATGTTCATGAATCTTTCTCAAATTTTCAATGGGGTACTTAAGAGAGTTTGTGTTTTACCTATCATGACTTTAGACAGCGCCGGTGTCACGCCCCGGGGTCGAACCTGCGACCCGGGCTTGCCAACAGATCCGCCGTCTGTGCGGAAACTGCCGCACAGACGAAGCGTCTAACCAGAAAAAGAGAGATCTAGCTGTACAAGTATCAGAGCAGGAGAGAAGTAACACATAAGAAATAAACTGATAACAAGAGTCACTAAGTGTAAAGCCCAGGTACAATATCCACCGTCCCCCAATAATAGGGTACAACAATACTATCCAGTACAAAAGTGGGAAAAACAAAAATACCCGGGTAAACTCTACCTCAGACTCTACAGGTCCAGAAAGCACTAATCAGCCAAGCCCTTGCCACGGTCAGAAGACTCCGCACGTGCCGGCCCAGGAGCGGCCGCCTCAGAAGCACCTGTCACACACAGCGGGTGTGAGATCAACTGAAAAGTCAGATCTCAGTGGGTACCGATGTCCGATCCACGGTAGCCCACTAAGTCCCCTGGAGGTAAAACAGATAAATAGATAGATAGATAGATAGATAGATAGATAGATAGATAGATAGATAGATACTAAAATGAAAGCTGTAAATAAATCTATCACTATATGCCTCAATGCAATGCTGTACTAAATGCCATCTAGTATCATATCAAATGTCCACCCACTCATGTCAATCCCCGCAGCCACCTGGTAACTCGGCCAGGGGCGAATTGCCACCTGGTATCTCGGCCAGGGGAATACCCTCCTGGTAACTCGGCCAGGGAAAATATATCCTCCTGGTAACTCAGCCAGGGAAAATGCCCTCCTGGTAACTCGGCCAGGAAAAATACACTCCTGGTAACTCAGCTAGGGGAATGCCCTCCTGGTAGCTCGGTCAGGGAAAATACCCTCCTGGTAACTCGGCCAGGGAAAATACCCACCTGGTAACTCGGCCAGGGGAAATGCCCTCCTGGTAGCTCGGCCAGGGGCATCGAATACAGCTGTGTATTCCGGAGCGATTACCCAAAAGCATAGTACGTGTCTTAGTCGGAAACCATAATTCACGACTTACACGGCTGACCCGCACTTACCTGATACCCCAAGGACAAAATACCTTTGCATTTGGAAGCAAAATGGGCATCCCGTAATCCTTTCGGGAGAAACCAATCCACCTGCGAAGAATCCGCAAAACCGTGCGCCAAACAGAGGTCCCGGTGTGATCCTACAGCTCCACGCAGCACTACGCGCACCACCGACCACGTAGAAAGTCAACGCTGAGTCACCACTGCGGATAAAAGGAGATAAAAGGGATCAGAAAACCCGCGGTCGAAACCCGCGCTAGACACGGCGAAAAAACCCTACCCGGCGACGAAGAACGCCGGGCGCCGCGCGGAAAGTCCTTTGCGCACCCGCCGCGGCGCACCGGTGAGCCGCCGACAACGGTACAGTGCAGCTCACGGCCAAACTGCTCCAGAAAACACGCCCTGCGCGATGGTGGCCAGCCGCGCGGCCGGCAGCGCCGCGTGGCCCGAGGGCTGCCCCCACGGCGCCCTGCAGCGCAGCGCGGCCTGCAGGGCCGCGGGGCCCAATGGGCGCCCGCGCGGTGCCCTGCAGCGCCGCGCGCCTTGCGCGCGGCCTGCAGGGCCGCGGGGCCCAAAGGGTCGCCGCGTGGCCCTCAGCAGCGCCGCGCTCCTGGCGCACGGCCTGCAGGGCCGCGGGGCCCAAAAAGGGCCCCCCCGCGCGGTGCCCTGCAGCGCCGCGCGCCTTGCTCGCGGCCTGCAGGGCCGCGGGGCCCAAAGGGCCGCCGCGCGGCCCTCAGCAGCGCCGCGCGGCCTGCAGGGCCGCGGGGCCCAAAAGGGCCCCCACGCGGTGCCCTGCAGCGGCGCGCGCCTTGCGCGCGGCCTACAGGGCCGCGGGGCCCAAAGGGTCGCCGCGCGGCCCTCAGCAGCGCCGCGCGCCTGGCGCGCGGCCTGTAGGGCCTCGGGGCCCAAAAGGGCACCCGCGCGGTGCCCTGCAGCGCCGCGCGCCTAGTGCGCGGCCTGCAGGGCCGCCCGCGCGGCACCCTGCAGTGCCGCGCGCCCAGCGCACAGCGTGCAGTGCCGCGCGGCACCGCAGCAGTGCCGCGCGCCAAGCGCGCCGCCTACTGTGCCGCGCGGCACAGGGGCCGCCTGCGCGGCACCCCTGCAGTGCCGCGCGCCTGCAGGGCCGCGCGGCCACAGCCCGGGCAAAAACGGCGCCCTGCTGCTCAAATTTTGGCAGCAGGGCGAGCGCTGCGCGCGGCGACCTTGTGCACACGCGCAGTGCAGCCCCCCAAAGCCACGCGCCGCCGCAATTGCGCGTGCGGCTCGCGCGATCCACGCCTGGACATCAAGTCCACCAGCCACAGCAGCAAAAAGAAAAGAGAAAAAAAGAAATGGAGAGGAGAGAAGAAGAGCCAAAAAGAACCTATTCACACAAAAACCAAAAACACCAACCTCGTCGATGTTCGCCTCGGACGCTTCGCTCGACTCCACGTCTTTGCAGCGAAAACCAAGGTCCAAGAACTCCCTCCTCTTCCTCCTCTCTTCTTCTTCCTCCCTTAGCTTCAGACCAAAAGCCCCAAGTTGAAGTTGCTGCTTTTGCTTTTTGGAAAAGAGAAAGGTGAGGTGGCAAAGGGGTGGTGGCTGCTTATATAAGCACAAACATAAAATTAATTAAGGCATAAAGACATAATTAGAGAGTTTAATTAAATTCTACCTACCAACTCATTAATTAAACTCCACCAACCTCACTGCCATGCTCCTCCCTCACAGCGGCACTAACAAAAAAAAAAAAAATAAAAGCATCCTCAAAACCTTAATTACCCAAAAAAAATAAAAAGAATAAAATAATCCAAAAATGACCACCACAACTCACTTTTTGCCTTCGGGCCTTCCGCCGCCGTCCGGACCCACCCGAACTCCGCTGTAAATCAAAAATACACGCGCTCGCGCCTTTCCTCAGCCGAAAAGCTCGCCGGTGGAGTCAGAAAGCTCAAACCAAAAACCGGTACACTACAACCGGGACACATTGTTCAACAATTTGGTCTCATGAAATTTGAGGTATCTATTTGAAATTTGTCGTACAAAGTGATTGTGAATGAAAATTAAGGTATGTATTAGGGATTTGTCGTGCTATGTCTTAAAAACAGTGAATCGTTTATCGCCTTCAAAAAGTGATGAACAATTCACCGCTTTAATAGAAAATTTAGAAGGCGTTGAATCATTCGCAGTCTTTTTGAAAGCGGTGAACAATTCACTGCTTTTAGCAAAATTATCCACTGTCGCACTGAGTTGGCGAAATGAGGGTTATTTGGCCAAATAACTTTTTTAGAGGATTATTTAGTCAATTACATAATTTTATAGAGTTATTTAGAAAAAAAGTCTTTTCACAATTCAAAATCAGAAAAATTCTTAAAAAAAAATTTATGACTAAAATACACAAATCTCTCGTGTAAATATTTATTTTTTTACTTTTCCTTCCTCATTTTCACAAACCTTTATTTTGCCCGAATATTTTAAAGATATTTTTAAGAGATTATGGCATTCATGGATAGTGCAAAATGACCAAATTATTCTTACTAATTCTATACAAAACAAATAATTCTTTTAATATATTTATGCCATTTTTAAGAATATTTTCAGTATAAATTATAAAAAATGAACGGAATAGTGACGAAATCTTAACAAAGAGAGATTAAATGCATCACCTGAAATTTTGAGAGAGTAAAATGTAAAATTGTAGTACATCAAATTTTTAATATATAAACAAATGTAAATAAAAATAGTGTGAGATACTATTTTTTATTGAATTTAAAGAAATAAAAGATAATTTAGAAATAATTTATGGTGAAATTGGAATGAAAATAGAAGATTTGAAATTTTCTTTATAGAACTAGGCTAATATTTTAGTTAAAAATTTACAATAGTAAAAAATTATAAAATTTTAAAAATTAGTCAAATTTTTTTTTTTCTAAAGATAGATTTAAAATTTCATATTATTTGGATAGCAGAATAGTGAAAACGGGGCTTAATAATAGTCTGCTAAAGATTCTAGTCGCTAAAACTTTCGGTGATAAACAATAATTCAAAACTAAAATGTTAAGGTAAATTACTATTAATTAGTTTTAATTGAGTTTGGTCGTGAAATTTGAATATAAACGGACATTCTAGATATCAGAATTGAACTAAACTATAACTATAACTATATATATATATATATATATATATATATATATATATATATATATATATATATATATATATATATATATATATATATATATATCAGGAGTAGATTTATATGTTTTTAAAAGTATAAGCACATTCATACTTGTGAATTTTTTACTATTGAATTTGTATTGGGATTTATATTTTTTATTTTATCTTTATCTCTTTAGTTGACTTTACAAAAATACAAATTTCAATACAAATTCACTGATAAAAAATTTACAAACATAAATGTGCTTGTACTTTTAAAAGCATATAAGCTCTACTCTATATATCAGCTATTTCTGTGATTTGGCCAATCCAACCCTTTCTTCTTCCACCAGCAGACTAGCTGCCTCTCTTCTTTCCCGAAATAACCATTCCTTCTCTCTTACTCCTGCACACAAATAGATGTAAAAATTTTTTTTTTTTAAAAAAAAAGAAAAAATCTTAGAAAAATTAAGAGAGAAGTTTGACGGGAAGCAAGCCAACCTTGAATCATTCAATAATTTAAAAAATTAAAAATGGTGGAAAAATTCTAGATTTCAACATTGGAGGTGAGTAATTTGTTGGGTTCTGAAATTAACATTTTTTATGAATTTGTTTAGTAGATACCATGAAGTTGTAAGCTTTAAAAGTATGATTATAAAGTGATTCATACTGTCTCTAAATATTGAAAATTTTTATGAGCATAAGATTAGAATTTTGTTCCAGATTGTGACTGATAAGTGAAATTATATTGAAAAATCCTTGTTTTAGTGAGTAACAAAAAAACAAGTTTAAAAGATTTTAATAGAAATTAGTTAATATAAGTATTTGTGTAAATAGTTCTCAAAGTTGAACTCTAAAATGAGAGATTTGAAAATTTTTGAATTAAAAGAGTTTTCGTTGAGAAACTTGATAAGATTTAAGCTACGGATTTGTAAAATAGCAATCTTTTGAAAAATTTTATGATTGCATGTAAACCGGGCTTCATTTTCGTTCATGTGGATTGGATTCTGGGTCCATATGTAGACTTGGGCCTGCATTTGCATGTGGACAGAATTTTAGACTGGGCCTGTATTTGCATATGGACTGGGTTCACATGTGGGCTGGATTGGGTTTAGGGTATTTGTGGGCTGCTTTAGGCTTTACGTGTATATTGGGCCCGTATGTGAATTGGGGTTCACATATGGTTTGATCCTGGTTTGATCCTAAGCCTATATGTAGATTAGGCCCCTTTATTTCGTTTGGAATTGGAATCCAAAGAAACTCACTTTAAATATATTTTAATTTGGTTCCGGGGTTTGAGAATGCTCCTTTAAATTTATTTTATTTTACTTGAGGTCAGAAGAAATTTTCTTTTAAATTGAATCGAAATTTGAATATCCGAGAAAATCATGCGAATCAGTTCGGATAAGAATGAAGGAATCAGAGCTCATATATTCGAAGAACTTATCCGAGACGGCTTTATTGAATCATCAATTTTTTTTTTATTTTTTTTTTATTTTTTTTTTATTTATTTTTTTATTTTTTTTTATTTTTACTGCGATGGCGGCGGCCCAATAGTCCCATTGATTCATAACTTCATATAGGATGAAGAAACCCGAATAAACGAAGAATCATCGATCTTCCTCTCCTCTCCCATCGAAGATGTCAAGATGATATTTGGCGGTGATGGCGTAGATGGCAACGATAATAGGTGTTGAGGGTGTGTGACCTATGTGGGGTAAGGAGTTGGCCCGGAGCACGGTGGCCCATGCCTTCAGGGCCGGAGGGCTATTCTTGGCCGGAGGCCTAGTAGCTCCGGCCCGACACGGCCCAGCCCGAATTTGAAGCCGGGCCAACCCCTAGCCCATTTCAGCCCGAAAAATGTGGGTCGTGTCGTTACACCCCTAAGTAAGAGAAATAAAGAATATGAATAAGAAATGTCACTACGTGGAACGCACTGTGGTCAAGTCGGGAGGCGACACGTGGCGTAAACCATCGGCTAAGATTATCGGCCGATAGAAGAAGTAGCCGGTAGAAAGGTGCTCACGTCTTAATCGAGACTGATTCCGGCTTAATGTAAACCATCAGATTGTCTCGGCCGAACGATGACAAGAGACGAAACCATAATCGAGAATCGGCTCGAGCCCAAAAAGGGAAGATTTTAGAGAAGAAAGGCACAAGATTTTGGGTGTGAGTCATGCAACTAACACTGAAATAGTAGGCTGCGCCCCGCATCAGGAAATACTGAGGATCACGCCTCGGTGCATCAATCTTGGGGATGAATGTAGATGGAAAAGAACTACTATCCAACCGAGGATGATCAACTCAAAAAGAAGTAGTTGAGAGATACGCGATGATTCCCCTTAAGTTACGCCGATTATCCAAAACGGCGACCATACACCTGGTTCGAACGAGTATAAATAACCAAACCATCGAAGAAAAAGGGATCCTGCAACCTCGTAAGCCAGTGACCACCCCTGCTTTTCAATACTTTCAATTCCTGCATCTACTGCTTTCCTAGACTAGACTTCCATACCAACATTTATCGCTTTCCTTATAGCTTTTCTAGGGTAAATTTACAGCTTTCTCTTACCGCTTTCCTAGTTAGCCTTTCATACCCGCATCTACAACTTTCCTAGAAGTAGTTATAATTATAATTATTACCCTATAACCCTTTCTCGAGCAATATAATTTCTAATCGGCTGTTCAGGCCGTGTCAATTCCCATCTCCAAAATACCAATTTGACTCCTCTAGGCCGAGCTCTATCGAGAGTTTGATTGAGAAGAATACGGCCGAGCAGATCCCTTGTGAGGACCCGAATTCCCACGAGAGGATTACTGTTGGACTAGCGGCTTCTAAAGGCCTAGGCTGTGTGTTGGAGGTGTTTGTGCGCATATTGGACTTCAGGATTGGACCCGGCGCGAAATTTGGATTAAGATTACTTAGCTGGGTGCCTTCGACAAATTTTAGAAGTGGAATTGGGCAAAACGGACATCGGATTTGGATTTAGCGCGCGAAAACGATGGAAATGGACTATTTACTTGTATTTTTCGGAGCCCGGATGCCCAAGTACAGATTTCTAGGCAAGGGGTACTATTCCGGCGGTCGGGGCAATGCCAGCTGCGACGGGCAGGCAGCGGAGCACAGCGGTGCGGCGGCGGGCAGAGGCGCGGGCCGCTCGGTCCACGGGCTTGGCGTGCACTGGGGGATGGACGCGTGGCGGCTTTCGGTTGGCCGGTTCGCGAAGCGCGGTCTACGGGAGAGCGCGGGGAGCCGTGAACCAGGGCGGGGCCACGTGGCGGCCGCTGGTTGGCCGGTCCACGTGCGCTCGGTCCACGCGAGGAATGGAGTAGGCGTGGTGTAGCGTGGGTGGTGTGCCACGTGGCATCTTCCCATTGGTACGGTGTGGACAGGTGGCGGCAGACGATTGGATGGTGCACTAGGCGCGGTCCACGGAGTGGGTGCGGCTGGTGCCTCGGGAAGCGTGCGCAGCATGGTCGCCGGCAGCGCGGCGTGCGCGCACGTGGGCGCCCCGACTGAGGCGTTGACGCGGGAAGGCAGGCGCGTGGGCGGGGGCACGTGTCGCGAGCGGATAGGCCGTGTTTGCTATTTGCTGTGCGGGGACACGTGGTGCAATGGGGTGGATCCGGGCGCTGGATGGACGGCTTGCGGATTTGGCGCGTTTTAAACCGGGGACACAAGCGGCATTTCTAGATTTGTTCTGTTTGGGCTATAAATAGCCTCATTTGCTGCGCGTTTGGGCCTTTTCCCGAGCTCCTCTCCATGTGAGGTCTTTAGCAAAGTTGTTCTACCTTGTGTTCTTCATCTCGTGGTGGATTCCCGAATTTTTTGGAGGCCACGACATCGGCTTTTTCTGCGACGCGGCACACTTCGATGCTCCTTCGTTTTTGGCTTCTACCGTCGCATTTCAGTGCGCGAGGCCCCCTGGACTACCCCAATGGACTTTTGAGCTGATTTTTACGGCAGCGCGTTCACGAGAGGTACGCCTTCAATTTCTGTTGATTAGTTTGCCTTATTTTGGGTTTTTGGCACGGTTCCCGAGGTATCTTTTGACCCTTTGTACGACTACAAAGTATTGGACAGCGGTGGAGTATTGTTGGGATTTCTCGGCCTACGGGCATCGGAACGAGACGTATGAGGACTCGATCGACATCTACGCTTCGAGAGGAACGCACCCGTATTTTTATCGGGATTTTTGGAGGACTCTTTGAAGGTGATATTTAATCTTCTTTGTGACTGATTTCCGCAGACTTGTGACTATGAGGGAATTTGGCTTACCGCGATGTTTTGGGCGTATCTTGGCCTACAAGTGTCCGAATGAGGAGTTTAAATACTCGATTTGCATCTACTCGTCGCGAGGATCGCAACCGTGATTTTTTTGGATTTTTCAAAGTACTGCACACAGGTGAAAATCCCCTTTTCTGTGATGGCTTGCATAACGGCAAATGCTGTTTGGGGTATTGATTATGTTGTTGGCTGTGATGTTGGTTTGAGCAGAGGCTTGTGCGACCGAGAACCGAGGGTGTGGTTTCGGCGGTTTTCGATTGTGGTGACGGCGCACTTCACCGATTTCGGCTTTGCCTGCGGAAAGCGTTTCAGGTGGGTTGCTTCGTCTCCAGAACCGGTGGACGGTTCTCTAATTCTATTTGTTAGAATGCATGCATATTTAGTGTACCAATATCTCGTTGAGAGGTGAGCTTGGTAAATGGTATTTGTTTGAGGAATTACAAGATCTGATATTCATGTTATGCCTGATGAAACTTGCAAGATTTAGATATCCATGATTATGATCAATAAAAGCTCACCTAAGGGAAGCATTACACTATGTGATTGATAGCATGCACTATTTAATGTACAACCTATAAGATTGAGATGTAAGCATAAGAATGATATAGTTCATGTGGATTGAGGCTTACATGATTTATTGTACATGCTGGGTACCTTCGAGATATTATATATATTTAATGGTTGTATTCACCTATGCTAGTTGAGAGCATGTTTAGGGAGATGAGGCTTATTTTGATTGATTTTGGTGATCATGTCTGTTAATGTTCCCTGCTTATGATTCAGTTTATTTAAATGCTATTATTGGAACTTGACCTAGCACCCCGTCATATGATGCATGTTGAAACTAGACTAGTAGAGAACCTTCACTTGGGCTAGGTTCTTTTATGCTTTAGACATCCCATACTTTGCATCTTTTCCTGGACATAGATTTTTCTCGCCCGGGTAATGGGCCGAGTGGTCAGGTTACTGTGGGACATTGTTGCACTCGTGCATGGGGGCTGAGTGGAGTCTGGTAGCTGAGATTAGACCTGTGCTAGTGTTGTTGGGAGCCGTTTGGGTAGACGGTGGTGCCGGACCGTCGAGTATCTTCCGGTCAGTGTCGTTGGGAACCGTTAGGGTTGACGCTGGTCCCGGGTCGTTGAGTGTTGTCCGACTTGTTTTGTTAGCCCTGAGTTGTGGGTCGATCCCAGCTGTGGAGTATCTCCAGCCTGTGTGTTTAGCGCCACGATTTGATTGAGTTCGTTAGTGTCTCGAGATTCGTAAGAGCCGTTTAGCTGAGTTGTTGAGAGTACTCCGACCATCGTGCGAGATGTTTAAGGATCCTAAGTCCTTCCGTTCTGAGAGTGAGCGTGGATTTTGACTATAGCCTGCATGAGCCACCTTGAGCTCGACAGAGATGCGCGGATACCTTTTTCCTCGGTGGGGTCGCGCCCCTCGAGTGCCCCATCAGGAGTGGGCCTATTACTTTCGTATCGCAACTTGTCGATGCTGTCCCTCTGGCTGGTCCTTTTTTAGGCCGTCACGGACGCAGTCCTTCTAGCTGGGCCAGTTTTGGCAGTCACGGACACTCTACGTAATTCCAGTCCTCCGTGAATGTACTGACAGTAGGTAGGCGCAGGCTTGACTGGACCCTATGAGGCGGTCAGTTCGATTGGATCGATTGAGCACCTTGGGTGCGAGTAGTTGCATATCTTTTTATCTGTATCACCCATTGAGCATTTAGATAGAGGCATGGTAGCTGTAGAGTATCTCCAGCTTTTCTTGTTCAGTTTTTACTGTATTGTTATCTTATGTCTCTAGTAGACTTAGTGGGCAGACCATCGGGCTTGGTGGCGGTACCCACTGAGAACTACGTGTTGATGTAGTTCTGACACCCGTTCGAGGTTCTCCCCCTCCTTTTTCTTTCCTCTTCTTTATTTTGTAGAGTCATCTGTGGGAGATGCTGATTCTACTGTTGCTGTTCGAGACGAAGGAGTCGCGAGCTAGATCCCTACATGTCGTTGGAGAGTAGCTGTACCCCCACATTGGTGATTTGTAGTACAGTCAGTAGATTAGTTTTATTCTGCTTTTGAGAGATTATTGTATTGTGAGGATCTAACTTGTACTGAGAGTGTGATGATCCGGACTCCCGCAGAACTGCGCAACCTTAATTAGTGACTGTAGGAAGTTTTTACAGAGCAACGAAGCCTGTAGAATCGAAATTGGGTATTTAAAATTGACTCTGCGCGAAAATCGGAGCAAATGGGATTTTCCGGGAGCTTTTTGCAAAATTTCGGATGAGAATTTGGCGAAACGGACGTCGGATTTGGACTCAGCGCGCGAAAACGATTAAATTGGTATATTCGCTTTATTTTTCCGGCACCGGGTACTGTTCACCGGAACAGTAACCGCCGGCCGGAATTACTGTTCCGGCCGGCGGCGGCCGCCGGCGAGCGGCGGCGGGCGGCGGCGCACGGCGGCGGGCAGCGGCACAGCGGCGGCGCAGCAGCGGAGCGCGGCGCGGGCAGGCGCGGGCAGGCGCGGGCAGGGGGCGCTGGTGCGCGGTCCACAGCTTGGCGTGCACCAGGTGCACCGACTTTCTCCCGTGCCACGTGGCAGCTCCTGATTGGCTGGCCGGCTTCTAGAAGCTTCTGGATGGTCGACACGTGGCGGCACCCCGTTGGCCGACAGGATCCGGAAGACCCGGAGCGCGACCGGCCATGTGCACCACGTGGGACACGTGGCGCATTTTTATTGGTCCTTGCACAGGCTGTTTCCTGTTTTGTGGACACGTGGCGCGCGCTGGTTGGCCAGTTTTGGTGTTTCCTGTTCGGATCAGATCCCGTGTGGGAATATTCCCTTTTGGCCCATTATATAAGAGGTTCCACCCCCTCTCATTTCCCACCTTGGATTCCGAGCCGAAGAGAGAGAATCAGAGAAAGTGCCAAATATGAAAGTTGTTCCTCTCTCTCTCTTCTTTCTCTCTCTAGAATCTCAGGAATTTAGGAGTTACAGATAGTGAGATATCTGCGACGCGGCGCACTGCGACGATTTTCTTTTTAGGCCCATTTCCCGTCGCAGTTCCGTCGAAAATTCACTGCGGGCTAACCGGGTGGAATTTTTGGACGATTTTTGCGGCAGCGCGACCGTAAGAGGTAGGGCTTCGATTTCCGTGTTGATCATTTTGCTCCGTTTCGTACTTTTGGCATAGTTTTTAAGTCCTCTTTGACCCCCCTTTTTGCTGTGGTAATTTTTGGACAGCACCGACTTCTCCGATTTTTATCTTGACGTAGGAGCGTCAGATCGAGGCGTTTTAGGAGTCGATTTTGATCTACTCTTCGCGAGGAACGCAACCGTGATTTTTTTGGGATTTTAGGAGCTCATTTTAGAGGTGAAAAATTCCTCTTTTCCCGTGCTGTTTGAAAAACAGCAAATATTGTGCTTTTTAAGATTTGTATTTATACCGGGAGCGTTGATTTGCAGGATTTGAGGACTGTGGACAACCAGGAGACTACCTGGGGTGTTGTTTGAGCTGCTCGAGGTGGGCGGTTGTTGCTTACCTCATTTTTGACAAGCTCACTGGGATTACTAGAAATCCCCTAAAATATGACAATTAATGAGAACCATTGGGACAACTAACAGGACTACTAACAGGACTACTAACAGGACCACTAACAGGACAATTGATGAGAACTATTGGGACAAACTAATATGACAATTGATGAGAACTATTGGGACAAACTAATATGACAATTGATGAGAATCATTGGGACAAACTAATATGACAATTGGGACGAACTAACGTGACAATTGATGGGACGAACTCTCCTAAAAATTAATATAACCCCACAGATGATATGATGACTTATATTGGGACACTGTGATTGAGACAAAGGCTATAATCTCGCATGCAAATGACTTTTATTCAGTAAATCAATCTTTTTAAATCTTTGACCTTATTTTACAGCTTGCATGCATGACTGAACATCTAGTAAGGCCACTATTTATTGCTACACTATCATATTGGGATTTGAACATGTTTCATTGTTGTCCTTTGCATCCAGATGCTTGTTGCTCAGGTATGAGCAGGGGTTTGGGATAGTGTAGTCGAGATTGCATTAGATTGTGGACTTGTGGGGTATTGCGGTGACCGCGGACAGTAGGCGGTCGACCAGATGTTTATCCTTGCATCAGATTGGGGTTGAGTCTGGTTTATTTTTGCATCAGCTGGGATTGGGTTTTCTTTAGTGGATGGAGTTTTCCCACTTTGATCATAGTCATGATCCAGTCCTGCTATATTGTGATACTTGTGAGACATGTGCTACAGAGATACTTGTGATACTGATGACAGAGATACTTTACTCGTGTGGGTCGCTCCCCTCGAGTGCCACTCCGGAGGTGAGCATTTTCGGACCGAGCCTTGTGTGCTGGTCCCTTGGGATTTCGAGCCTTGTGTGCTGGTCCCCTACTGAGTTCTTGAGTTCGACAGCAGAGCAGGCAATACCAGTTTTACTGGTAGCACAAGATTGGGTTATTTGATCAGATACTGTTTCCTGATGCATTTATACAGTCATTTCTGTTAGTATTGCATTTAGAGGCATAGTAGTGGTAGTTTCCCTTATTCAGTACCTTATTTACCTTACCACTTCATCTTTTCCCATTGCCTCTAGTAGTCCTAGTGGGTGCGTCAGAGTTGAGGTTTTACCCACTAGGGGAGGCTACTGGTTTATCTGGTAGTTCTCACCCCCATTGTTATTTTTCTGTTCCTTTCTTCTCCTCTATTTTGCAGAGTCGTCTGCGGGAGCTGCTAGGCCATCGGCAGCTGATCGAGGTAAGGGGATCGCTGAATAGATAGATCTCCTGTGAGACTGAGAGCTGTTAGATAGATGCGGCACCCTTTACTCAGACTGTGGTATTCCTCTTTTATTTTAGGACTGGCTTTCGCCAGCTGGTTGTACTATTTTGGTGAACTGGGAGACTATTGTATATATATTACAGCTTATTGTAGTTCCAGTCTGAGATACTACTATGTGGTTCTTCTATTTCAGCTCTGTATTATGCTCTTTTATTGCACATTTAATATCTGAGCAGGTTACCAGCGCTTCGTGTACGCGGGAAGTCCGTGTGCACGGCGGATCTGTAGACGAGCCCGGGTTCCGGGGCGTGACAGAGAGCCTGTACACTGATGTATTATTTCGGTTTACCTCCCTTTTGAGTTCTGGGTTATTGTATTTGAGGATATTGTATGATTATCACTTATGGGAGATGGATATTGTATCATTATTTCCAGTTGTACAGATGGTTGGTTTTGAGTTTTACAGCAGTTTTATTTTACAGCTCTGATATCTGTTTAGCTGTACTAGTTTTTCTTTGCAGGTTGGATGCTTCGCCAATGCGAGGTTTTCTTATAGGCGGCAGATCTGTTGGCGAGCACGGGTCGTAGTTTCGGACCCTGGGGCATGACATCCCTCCTTGGCCCAATCGTCTGGCACGCGACGCATCACACCCAGAGAGTCAACTCAGAGGCCGATCGCAGACCATACACGATTAACAGTCAGAGGCGTATTTTCAGCCACAGCAGTATTAAAAAAAAAAAAAAAAAAAAAAAAAGAACTTAACAAGGCAAGGGTTAACTTTTGGCTCTTAGATGTGGGAGTGCGAGATGTACACTCTTTTTGAGGTGCAAAGATAACACTGCTCTTTGTTTGGGAGAAATGCTACCTATATAACAACAAAAAAAATGCACATATTACATCCTCATCATTCTAAAGTTAAAAAAAATCCTTTGAATTTTTAGTACATAAAAAAAGGCTAAATTACAGAAACCCCCTTTATAATATCACGCCTTTTCACTTTGCCCCCCTGTCTTTTAAAAGCCTACATTTTGCCCCCTCGTAATTACCGAAATATGCATTTACCCCCCCCCCCCTCCGTCACCATTCTATGAGTGAACCGTCAATTTTTTAAAAAATATTATTGAATATACCCAAAATAGCCTTCAAGAACGGCGGGAAATAAGCTAAAACCCATTCTCTTCCCTCCATTACCTTTCCCCTTTGATCTGATTATCCCCTAAAAAAAAAAAAAAAACCCCTTCAACCAACATTTTGCCATCTCCAACAGAGAAGCTTCCTGACCCTTCTCATCCCAAAAGAAAAACTTCCTGGGACATGCTCCTGTGAACATCAACAAGGTTAGTTTTTGTATTTTACTATATTAAATAGCACCAATTTTATATATTTTAATTTTTTTCTTGTCCTGTGATCTCCAATTTCATCCACATGGTAAGTTTTTGGTTCTTTCACTTTCTCTCTAAAGATCAATCATTTATTTTTTGTGTTTTAATTATTATATTAAATTGCATCCCGATTTTATATTTTTTAATTTTTTTCTTCATGTATGGCTGCAACACAATGTCCATCTCTTCATCTAGTAGTTGCACTGTTGGTAAATTAAATGTGGATAATCCTCTTTGCTTCTGTAGATTAAAGGCACCTCTGAGAATATCACTAACAATCGATAATCCGGGAAGACGATTTTACGGTTGCGTAAACTACAAGAGAAATGGTTGTGATTTTTTTCATTGGCATGATCCAGAGATATGTAAACGAGGAAAGGAATACATCATCGAACTCTATAAACGAATGACCCATTTGAAAAAAAAAAATCAATAGTATTGGAAAATGAAGTTTTCGCTACTGCTGAAGATAAGAATGCTCTTAGTATTAAGTTGACAGATGTTGAAAATTCGAGAAAAGCGCTTCGAGAGGAAATGGATAGGCTAATAGACAAAATGATATTGTACCAGATGAAGCTAAAGGAGAAAGACAATCGGGAGATTCACAAACACTATATGTTTCTTATTTTTAGTTTGCTTATTGTTTTATTATGGTATGTACTAATATGAATAGACTCGTACTTATAGTATGGTGCTATGTTTGTTGTTATTTATGGCACCTTATTTTGTTTTCAACGGAGTGGCATATTATGTAATATATTGATATGTAAGCTATGCAAGAGATTTAAGCTATGCAAGATATTTCTGAATGCAACATTGTGTTCAATTCTGAATGTTGAATGTACACATTTATGAATGTAACATTTTTGTTTAATTCTGAATGTTGAATGTACAGATGTTTGAATGCAACATTGCTTCCTTTTCTGAATGTTGAAATGTTCAATTCTGAAGCAACATTGTTTTGAATGTGTTAAAGACATGCAGTGAACTACATGCAACCTGCAGTGAACTAACCACATGCAGTGAATATGCAGTGAACTACCTGCAACATTGGGCTGAATTTATACTACATGCAGTGAACTATCATCAATGTGTTCAATTCCTACCATTGTTGTGATTTTATACTATATGCAGTGAACTAAACACAACTAGACACAATGTGTGAAGAACCCAGATTGAAGAACTAAACACATGCAGTGAAGAACCCAGATGCAGTGAAGAACCCAGATTGAAGAACTAAACACAACTAGACACAATATCATTCAATAAACATAGTAGTGAAGAACCCAGATTGAAGAACTAAACACAACTAGACACAATGTGTTCAATTCAGACAGATAGCAGTGAACTACCTGCAACCTGCAGTGAACTAACCACATGCAGTGAATATGCAGTGAACTACCTGCAACATTGGGCTACATGTAGTATAAATTCACTTCATGTAGTTAGTTCATGGCATGTAGTTAGTTCACTACATGTAGTATAAATTCACAACAGATTAAAGAATCCAATGTCACAACAATGTCACAATAGATTGAACTAACACAACTAGACACAATGTCATTCAATATACATGCAGTGAATAACCCAGATTGAAGAACTAAACACAATATTCACAGATTGACATATTCATATTCACAGATTCACAGATTCACAGATTCACAGATTCAAGATAAGTCACAAATTGCACAAATTCACATGTTCAAGATAATACACAGATTCACAGATTCAAAGCTTCACAGATTTACAGATTCACATATTCAAGATAAGACACGGATTCACAGAAACACAGTTCAGCAAATCCAAAATGATCTACTGCCTTCTACCAGTTTAGCACTACTGCCTCCCAAAGTTTATAACTAACTACAAAGTTATCTAACTTGCGTTATAAGAAATACTTACAACTTGCTGAACAAGTGGAACCAAAATACAAAAAGTTACAGCAAACAAAAAATCACTTGTAGATTCAATATACAAACACAAAATCACTTGCCCTGTCGTAAGTTGGCTTACTAGTAATTCTTGAGTTGGCTCCCCTGTCCTTCTTTTGATCACTCCCTATAAGAATCAAATCAAATATATATTGTGATATAAGTAAGAATCAAATAATAAGTAAGAATATATATATATATATATATATATATATATATATATATATATATATATATATATATATATATATATATATATATATATATATATATATATATATATATATATTGTGATATAAGTTAGAAACATACAGTCCCATAAAGTCTTCTTGATGCTAAGCCCTGTCCCAATCTCATTATAACCGATTCTTCATTTATCTTAGATGCTCCACCCATTGCTCCACTAGCTCCACTGGCTCCTCTGGCTCGATTGGTAAAACTTCTTGTAGCTGGAACTCCTATGTTGGAAGGATATTGCATGGACCCCCTGCCTCTCCCAGTAGGCTTAATCCCAATCTGACTAGAAGATGCAGATTGCATATTGTTGGAAGGATTATGTATGGACCCCCTGCCCCTCCCAGTAGGCTCAATCCCAACCTGACTGGATGATGCAGACTGCAGATTGTTGGAAGGATATTGCATGGACCCCCTGCCTCTCCCAGCATGCATGGACCCCCTGCCTCTCCCAGTATGCATGGACCCACTACTCTCCCAGTATGCTCAATCCCAACCCTACTGCAAGCATTATTTCTCCCTCCCCTGCATGCAGTATTGCTTTCCCCTCCCCTGGAAGCAGTATTGCTTCCACCTCTGGTAACGGTATGTCCTCCCCTTCCCCTAGCTCCACTGCTTCCTCTTCTCCCAATTAATGCCCTTCCTCTCCCAAGTGGTGTTCTGCCTCCTCGACTCACTAGTAGTTTCCCTCTTTGATTCAATAGTGGCCTCCCTCCTCAATCACTAGTGGTCTCCCTTCCCTGAATTGACTTGTTCCCTCACCAGATATTTCCTCTCTTGATGCAATGTTAGTGCAAGATCGAGTGTAGTGTCCAAACTCTTTACACTTCTTACATTTATACTTCTTACCTCCTTTCCTAATTACACATTTCTTGGTCTCATCAGCTACCCTCTTCCTTGATTTTTTTGGTCTACCTAGTTGTTTCCTATATGGAGGTGGCATTATAGGCTCAATCTTAGTGAAGAATCATGAAGAATCAGGTATAGGCATGATCATGTGGCTATAGGTTCTAATATAAGTCTCATTTAGAAAATATTTGTGAACAGAGTCCTCAGGATCCAGTTTTTGCTTGAATATAGCAGAGACAGCATGTTTACAGGGAATACTAGTGACATCCCATTGCCTACGTTCACAAGTTGATGCTGCTAAGTTAACAGTGAATTGCCTTCCTTTGCAATGAACTTCATATATAGTATCTCCAGCCCATAGTGCCTCACAATGTCTAGCCTTATCTTTTATTTCCTCTAATTTTGTTTGCACTTTAGGACATAGCATACTAGGTTGACTTTCCATATATTGTCTCTTCTTTTGAAATCTTGTCATCACTTGCCTTCTAATCTTCTCCAATAGATCAATAATTGGTTGCCTGCTTGCATCCATTATTGTCCGATTCCATGCCTCGCACATATTGTTACATAGAAGATCACATTTGATTTCAGGTCTAAAATAAGATCTTGTCCATAATCTTGGTGGCACTTTCATAAGCCAATCATATGCAGCTATATTTGCATTCTTTATTTTCTGCATGACCCTTTCCCAATCTTGCATAGTATAAGATGTAGCTGCCTCCCAAAGCAAATCTTTCAGTAATTTGCCTTTAAATTGCTCTTTGAAGTTATTGTACATATGTTGCACACAAAATCTATGGTCCACCCCTGGCAGTAGGTCATCAAAAACCTCTACCAGACCCTAAGACATTTAATATCAAAAGCAAATGAAAGTTAGTATAATTCATGATGTAAAAAGTTCTTTCATCATATTATTGAGTGGAATACTAAACAAAATTGAACTACAATAGCAAACTTATCTTTTGTCTGTCAGATATGAAAGTCCGTCGATGAGCCTCTAATGGTCCAATAGCTTGTAGCAAATTGGTTAGAAACCAATTCCATGAATCCTTCAGTTCAGCTTCTACAACAGGAATTGCAACTAGAAACATTTGATTATTTCCATATCGACCAATAACACTGATAAGCTGTCCACCAAATACTCCATTTAGAAAATAGCCATCTATGTCACGCCCCGGGGTCAGAACTGTACCCCGGGCTCGCCAACAGATCCGCCGCCCCTACAGGAAGCCCCGTAGAGACGTAGCGTCTAACCTGCAAAAATAGATCAACTATACTAACAGATATCAGAGCGGTAAAGAAAACTAACTAACTACAAGAAGTAGAACAATCTTTCACATAAAATATACATAAAATCCTCACATGAATACATGAGTCTCTTAAAAGAAAATAAAAGAGTACAACTCGATCCCTCACTATAAGATCTCTCAAACATAGACACAACCAAAAGTAACATCGGGGTACCTCTACCTCTCGCTGAATCTGAAAGGGGAAAGGGATCTATCTCGCGACTCCCTTACCTCGGTCAGCAGGAGCTGGAACAGCAACCGGTGCAGCAGGAACTGGAGCTGGAGTCCCTGGGGAAAAGACACCACGACGGGTGTGAGAACTACCTCCCACAGTAGTTCTCAGTGGGTGCCGCCAACAAGCCCGACGGTCTGCCCACTAAGTCTACTAGAGGCATAAAGTAACAAAAGAAATGCAGTATGGAAAAGCTGGAAAGTAAAACATCTACTGCTACTATGCCTCTATCTAAATATGCTCAAGAAATAGGACAGAAGGACGATATGCCACTACTGATACACAACTCAAGTCACCCAATCCAAACTGACTGCCGCAACGGGTCCAGTCAAACCTGCGCCTACCTACAGCTGTAGGTATGTCCGTAGCTGCCAAAACTGGCTCAGCCAGAGGGACGGTGCCCATGACTGCCAAAACTGGCTCAGCCAGAGGGACACCAGCATCGACAAGCCGCGATAGAAGTATCAGGCCCAACTCCGGAGTGGCACTCGTGGGTAGCGACCCCACCGAGCAAAGAATCCGCGCATCTCTGTCGAGCTCAATGTGGCTCCTGCAGGCTATGATCCAACAACTATCTCTCTCTCTGGCGAAAAACCCACACTGTCACTATCACTGTCTCAATGACATACAATCTACAGACTGCTACCAACTCTACTCGGTCCCCAGACACGAGTACAATGTATCCATAGCTACTAGACCTCCCAACCCACGACTCAGGGGAAAACCACTATGTCCAGAATGACAAGTGTAACTAGCTAAGTGGGAGACCTAAAGCAATGCATATATCTAAAGAATGTGCTAAGTTAGGTTCTCAAATTGGAATAGTTCCTTTATTGCAAGAGTATCACTAAAATCATCAGAATTAGCAACTATCACCTGTGGGTACTAACATACAGTTTGCTCAGATTATACAGCTCAAATACTATCATGCATGCAATTATAATCGCAGAATTAGAGTGCAGTCCATAGATATTGAAAGCAGGATCACCCACCTGAACACGCTAACTGTCCGAGACGGTACAGATAAATAGTCCAGAAATCGACAATTTTCCAGATCCACAGAGCAAGGAGCACAGAAAAAGTGCTCTTACAGTCCTGGGTACAACAACAACTCTCAATTACATACAATTTACACACAACAATAGGTCCCAAAAATCTGCATGCAAGATTACTATTCACACGAAAATTTCACCTGAAAATACTCCTCAATAAATTGCAATAAAAATATCACGACGATCCTCGCGAAGTGTAGATGTCGATAGGCTCTTGAATCGTCTGAATCCGATAACCGGAAGTGGAGATAAAATTCCGCGAAGTTGCTGCTGCCAGAATTCCAAACTGTTACAAAGGGGCGTAAAAATGTACCCCAAACCCCTACAAAAGCTCATTTCCAAGAAAAATGATCAACACGGAAAACGTAGATATACCTCTCGTGCAACCGCTGTCGAAGAAATCGTCCAAAAATGAGGTCGGGGTAGCTCTGCAAGTCTCCCAGACTAAAATGTGACGGAAGTGGGCCTCCAACAGTATACTGTCGCTCCGCACTACGAGGCAGAAAATGCTGTCGTCGCGGCTTCCAGAAAATCTGAAACTTCACCGGAAGATGCACAAGAGGGAGAGGAAGAACTTTTGTATAAGGCTTAGGAGCTAAAACCCACGAGAAAGGGTGGAAAAATCCAGCCCAAACCGGCCTATATATAGGCCCCAAAGGAAAAAGCCCAAAAAAAAAATAAGTTAAATGGGCTCGGGCCCAACTTTCGGGCGCCCGAAAAGTTTCGGGCGCCTACAGTGTTGGGCCCGGGCCCAACACTGTTCACGCCCGAAACGCCCTGGTGCTGCCACGTGTCCACCGAACAGCAAACACCGGTGCAGGGCCAGTCGGAAGTCGCCACGTGTCCAGCCGAACAACGAACACCGGTGTGGACCACTCTCCGCCCGCCACGTGTCCACCCTCTCGCACAGTAAGGCGGTGGCGCCCGCCAATGAGCGGGCGCCACATGGCCTCCCTGTTGATCGCCGACCGCGCGACGTGTGCGCCGGTCGCGCGACGTGGGTCGCACGTGGGCACGCTTCCCGAGGCACCCACTCCGCGTCCCGTGCACCGCGCGTGCTGCACCCGCCAATGAAGGAGTGACACGTGTCCCCTGCACCCGGTCCACGCTTTCCGCAAGAATTCCGTGGACCGCGTCGCATGCACTGACCAACCGGAGGCTGCCACGTGTCCCCCCGCCTGGTCCATGCACCGCCGCGCTCACCCGGTAGACCGCGCGCCCTGGGCCCGCCAATCAGGCGGTGCCACGTGTCCATGCGCCGGGTCTGTGCACCCCGCCGCACAGCTCTGTGGACCGTGCATCTTGAACCGGCCAATGACAGGCCGCCACGTGGCATCCCGGCGGTCTACGGCCCCTCCCATGCACCATTTACCACTAAAAACTTCCGGGTGTCCGTTTTTGGGCATCCGGACTCCAAATTAAGCAAATAAATAGTCGTTTTCAAGCGTTTTTTCGTGCTGAATCCATCTACGACATCTATTTGGCCTAAATCTTTCCAGAAATTTCGGCAAACCCAGCCGAAGGCCAATACAGCAAATGAAAGCACACAGGGTCCATCAGGAGCATCCGATTGATGCACTGTGGGCCGGATACACCAATACTAGGTGTTCCAACAGTGGATTCATCGGAAAAACACTGCATGGGAACTAGGGCCACTACAATCAATCTATGCCAATGATAGGTCTACACCCTTCCTTTAATCCTTTGATTTGATCATCATATGATACAAAAATCCTTTGAAACACTGGCGCTAACTCAAGTTGAGGCCTTTCCACAACTAAAAATGCCAGGCTGCCTGGATTTCTGACCCTGATGATGTTGCAATAATCCTATAATTTCATGAACTGCTCTTAATGTGATCCCATTATAACCTCCTTTGCCTTTCTCTTAGCTCTATATATTTGGCTCTTGGAGACATCGATGCACAACTCCCTCCTCAGAGTCTTTTTCATTGTTGATGTTGACCATGTACGATCATCTCTCAGTTGCTCCACATATTTATTTGCAATCCATGATGAATTAGCTTGAAAGTTTTTGAATTGCCTACCACACTTATGCTCAGGTTGCAGAGACTTGATTTGAAAGCATTCCTCATATGCATTCCAAGATGCATGCACCCTCCATCCACAATTTTTTTTCCCTGCTCAGTATCTTTTTTGCAGATCACAGTAACTCTATTACCCTCATTCTTGACAAAACTGAAGTCGTATTCATTAATATTGCATGCTGCCTCAGTAATGTTCTAAACTCTCCAACTGATGCAAATTTCATTCCTAATTTTAGCTGTGTACTCTTCAAATCTTTTTTGTTAAAGACAGGATACTTTGGCCATGAAGTACCATGTTCATCTGATGAGGATATACTACCAAGATCTTCACTAGGCTGATAGTCTGAACCCTCCTCATTATCTTCACCATCTTTTGCTCTTTGCTCATTAACCAAAGCATGTGTTGGTTTAGAACTATTGGCACCTCCCTCACTTGTCCCATTATTGTCATCCGCATCATCTACATTGTTGGTATTAATGCAGAAATCACTATCATTAATGCTATCCTCATCACTATCACCAAATTTGCTCCATTCAAACAAGCTATCACTGTCAGAATCATCCTCACCATCTACAATGTCATATTGAACCCCTTTAGTTACAATTTCATCATCACTATCACTTTCAGAATCATCCTCACCATCTACAATGTCATCTTGAACCCCTTTAGTTACAATTTCATCATCACTATCACTTTCAGAATCATCCTCAATATCTACAATGTCATCTCGAACCCCTTTAGTTACATTTTCTTCAATATGCTGCCTCATTTCATCATCTCCAACTCTGCCTGCATCTTTATGGAGCTCATTCTCAGCTACATTCTTCACTTTCTCCCCTTGTGCAGCCATATTTGTTGTCAACTCATTTAAAACCTCATCACTAACCATTTCTTGGGAAACTACATAGAGCATAATGATACCAAATTCATCATGGCACGTGAGCATCTCTAGCACTGCTTTGTCACCATCCAGAAGCTTCAAACCATTAGTTAAATCTCCAATAGGCTTAGTGTAGTATATCATTGAATCTTTTGTTAATCCAAGGCTCTCAAGCATATTACATATTTCAATAATAGACATCAAATCTGGGTCCACATTATCGGCATATGATATTTTGCCTCCACTGTATTCTGTTATAGGATCTCCTTTAAAAAATCCCCTATAGTGAATTTCAAGAGTTCTCAATTCCATCTGGTTAAATAAATTAACTGGCATACAATGCAAAGAAAATTAATTATAAAAATACGTACAAACAATAAAAAGAAGATGTTTATGCAATTAATTCCTAAGCAGTGAAGCAGTGGGACCACATGTAAATTTACTACATTTTTAATCCCTAAGCAGTGGTACACCTAAATTTTTTTAAAAAAGGCGGGACCACAAGTATTTCATCTTAGAATATATTATACTTTTTTTTTTTTTTTTTTGATTAAACATGGAAACACACTATTTGAAGGACAGAAGGAGTAAGGGCGTGGCCCAGGGAAAGAGAAGAAAACCGGAAGGGGGATCGGTAAATGCAACAGAGGCCCTCGAAAAAAACACCAGAAATTAAATTGCCACGCCACGGGTGAAAACCAGAACCTGGGCCCGTCTACAGATCCGCCATGCACACAAAATTTCCCGCGTACATGAAGCGCCAATAACCTCCTCAAATATAAGAGATAAATAAAAGAGCAATAAAAACAGAGCCGAACTAAAACTAATACATCTCAGACTGAAACTAAAAGTAAAATACAATACATCTGTAAAAATGATACATCTGTCACTCCCAGCTCACCAAAATAAATACAACCAGCTGACTAAAGCCACACCCAAAAGTTAAAGTACAACAGTCTGAGAAAAAATGGGTATAAAATGTCCAGTTAAACACTCTCATCCTGCCAAGAGATCTATCTACTCAGCCGTCTCCTCTTCTCGACCCACCGCTGAAAGCCTAGCAGCACCCGCAGAATACACTGCAAAACAAAGGGGAAGAAAAGAGGAAAAGAAGAATGGGGGTGAGAACTACTAGTAAACCAGTAGCCTACCCTAGTGGGTAAAGCCACAAACTCCGATGTGCCCACTAGGTCTACCAGAGGCAAAAAAGGAAAGAAGAGTGGTAAGTAATAAAGACTGCTGATAAAGAAAACTACCACTACTATGCCTCTAAATGCAATCCCAAAATGGAATAACCGTATGCATCAACAACCAACCGTCCCAAATAATCCCCAATCTATGCCGCCCTCATCATCGGGCAAGTAAGCCACGCCAATGTGATAGCAAAACTCCTCCTGCCGCCCTCATCATCGAGCAAGTAACCACGCCAATGTGATAGCAAAACTCCTGCTGCCGCCCTCATCATCGGGCAAGTAACCGCACCGATGTGATAGCAAAACTCAATAACTGCCTGACCCCGACACTCTGGAGGGGAACTCGAGGGGAGCGACCCACATGAGGAAAGTAACTAAATCACAAGTATCATAAAAGCAGGACTGGATCATCACCGTACTCAAGTGGAACAAATCCCTCCACTAAAGATACCCCGATCCCCAATCTGATGCATAAGTAGCTATCCGGTCAACCACCCAAAATCCGCGGCTGCCGCAATGCCCGCAGTCTACAATCAAGCCCAACAACTGACACCCGGCCAACCGCCTAATATCCGCGGTTGCCGCAATACCCCACAATCTATAATCGGGTAAAAATAATCATCAACCGGCCAACCGCCTAATAGCCGCGGTTGCCGTACTAACCCACCATCCGCAATCATGCCCAACCTGTCCCCGACCCTAAGGTCCCGGCTACACTATCCCAACCCCTGCTCGAACCCGAGCAACATGACTAAAAGTCTACATGAAAAAGGAGAAGGAAAGCAAGCATGGTTTCTACTAAGTCAAGTTCCAATATGATAGTGTAGCAACAAATAGTGGCCTATCTAGATGACCATACAAGCATGCATATATCCTCATGAAAGATAAAAGAAAGTGTGACAAATAGTGGTTCCATATGTGTATCAATTAATAGCTTCGCATGGATATAACCATCATGCTAAAATCATTATCCAACCACACATGTCTATAATCAACTAATTACCCTCACATAAATCATCCACCTATGCATGTCCAAAAGATCCTCAAGTGGTACCCACCCACAAGACATTTCATATTATCCCAACATGAAAGTAAATTCCACATGCAAGGTTAAGTGCTAATATTATATCCATACAAATATGTATAAGTCCCAACCACTATCAGATTTCCACAATAGTATTTTTCATATGATAGGCTCACAATTATTTTAATTTAAGCATGCATGTCCATTAGGTGATCATTCAATATGTCCAATATGGAGGTTCTCTCCAATACACATAGTGATCAAGTCAAAAATTAAGGTATGCAACAACCACCCACCTCGATCGCCAAGCACGGATACAAATGCGCCCACACTCCAGGGAAACCTCGGTACACCGCAAAACTGCAACAATAACCCAAACGAGGCACAATTAATTCTCAAATCCTCAATTTACCGCTGTCCACAAAACCAGCTAGAAAAAGGCTAAATTTCACCTGTGAGAAGACCTCAGAAAATTCTAGAAAAATTAACCATCGTGATCCCCGCGACGAGTAGATGCGAAACGAGTACTCACACGTCCAGATCCGACACCTGTAGGCGAAGAAACAAATGAAACACCGCCGTGAGCCAAAATTCCTCACAATAAATATCCTGCGGCAAATAGTCCAGAAGATGCATAAATCTCACCTCTGCGCAGTCCTCCAAAAATTTTAGAAAAATCACAGTTGCATTCCTCGCATCGAGCAGATGAAAATCGAGTATTCATACGTCCAAATCCGATACTCGTAGCCCAAGATATAAATCTGACAAGCCTGTGCTGTCCAAAAAGCTACCATAGAAAATAGGGTCAAAAGGCGCCTCGGGAACCATGCCAGAAACCCAAAACGGAGCAACGTAATCAGCACAAAAATCGAAGTCCTACTTCTCAAGAACACGCTGCCGCAAAAATCGTCCAAAAACTCCAACCGGGTGATCCAGGGTGCCTCGCGCACTGAAAAGCGACGATAGAAGCCAAAACCGTAGAAGCGTCGAAGTGCGCCGCGTCGCAGAAAACGCTGATGCCGCGGCCTCCAAAAATTCTAGGAATTCATCAAAGAGTGGAGGAGAGAGAGAGGAAGAACTTCTCTCTAGAAACCCCAAGAGAAAGGGCCCCAACTAGCCCAAAAACAAAGATCTTCTGGACCTATTTATAGGCCCAACAAAACAATTCAGGAAATACCCTCCGGGTCCCCACATTCAGGCGCCCGGAAAAATTCGGGTGCAAATAGTGCGCCCGAACCCGCCTCGATCCTAGCCGTTCATCATTGCCCGGATTCACCACAATGCGCCACGTGGCCCCGAACAGGCAACAGCGGGACCGGCCATTCCCGCTGCGCGGCGTGGCCCCCGCCCACAGTGCGGGTGGTTGGCGCAACGCCTTGGGAATCGTGCCCACCTGCTGCCCGCCTGCCCCGCGCGTACGGCCACCTGCCCGCCTGCCCGCTCCGCACGTGGACCGAGCGCACGTGGACCGGCTAACCAGTGGCCGCCACGTGTCCCGCTCCGGTCCACCGTAAACCCCGCGCGCCCTGTGGACCGCGCCCCGCGAACCGGCCCAATCCTAAGCTGCCACGCGTCCAGCCCCCGGTGCACGCCTGCCCCGTGGACCGGGCGGCCCGCGCCTCTGCCCGCCGCGCTTCCCACGGCCGCGCCGCCGCGCTCCGCCGCTGCCCGCCGCCGCCGGCGCTGCCCGCCGGCCGGAACAGTGCCCCACATGCCTCAAGATCCGTGTTTTGGCATCCGGGCTTCGAAAAATACAAGTAAATAGTCTATTTTCACCGTTTTCGCGCGTTGAGTCCAAATCCCGGGTCCATTTTGCCAAATTCTACTTCTAAAATTTGTCGAAGGCAACCAAATGACTGATCTTAATCTGAATTTCACGCTGAATCCAATTCTTGGGTCCGATTCGCACACAAACACCTCTAACACCCATTATAGGCATCCAGAAGCTACTTATCACACTGCAAATGTGATGACCTGGATCTCTGTAGAGCTGTGGGGAGTCATTGGTGACTTCGGGGGAGCCTGTACTATGTTTCGGGAAGTGGTTGTGCATGATTGGACACAAGTGTTGGACCTCGAGCCTTATTGGATCACGTGGGTGATCGGCTGACCCCGTCGGATGTTTAGAGGTGGTTTCGCGCGAAACGGATATCAAATTTGGATTCAGCGCGGAAAAACGCTTGGAAATGGCTTTTTGTTTGCTCAATTCTGAGTCCGGATGTCCAAAAGCAGACTCCCGGAAGTTTTGGGCAGTTGTGGTGCTTGCGGGAGCCTCCGGCAAATTTTAGAGGCGGATTTTGGCGAAACGGACATCGTTTTTGGAATCAGCGCGCGAAAACGGTCAAGATGGACTATTTACTTGTCGTTTTTGAGCTTGCGGGTACTGTTCACGCCGGAACAGTGTTTCCGGCGATCGCCGGCCGGCGGCGGCGGGCAGCGCCGGCGGGCGGCGGCGCGGCCTCGGGCAGGCGGCGGCACGCGGCGCGGGCAGGCGCTCGGGCGCGCGGTCCACGGCGGCGCGCGTGCACCAGGCGGTGCCACGTGGCGGCTGTTGGTTGGTGCGGTCCTGTGCTCCCGGTCCACGCGGCAGGTGGGGCAGTTGACCGGGGCAGGTGCCGTACGCGGGCAGGTGACCGGGAAACACGGCGACGTGCGCGGTGCACGGCGCGGCGTGCGCGGTGCACGGTCGCCGGGGGACACGTGGCGCGCCACCGTTGGCTGGCGCAGGTGCACCGGGTGCAGCGGGGTCCAGGGGCCTGTTGGACTGGGCTACGTGGCCGGCCCAGAGGATTTCGGGCGTGAACAGTAACGGGCCGGCCCGTTACTGTAGCAGCCCGAAAACATTCGGGCGCCCGAAAGTGGGGACATGGTTGGTATTTCTTCAAATGTTTTTTCAGCCTATATAAAGCCTTCTATCCGAGCTCCTCTCTTTCTTCTTTTTCTCCCAACCCATTCACCTTCAGCCCGAGCTCCCTTAAGCAAAGATTTTCATCTCTAAGTGCTCGATCTCCCTACCAAGTTTCAAGATTTTAGGAGGCACGAATCCCGAGGTTCCCCATTTTACGGTGCGGCGCAACGTTGCTTTCTAGTGTTCTTCTTCGGCGCAGCGATAGTATTTTTGCTCCCCTGGGCTACCCCGACATCATTTTCCTGTGATTCTTGCACCAGCAGACTCCTAAGAGGTAGGACTTCATCTTTCGTTTTGGTCGCGCTTTCCCGTTTCGAGGTTTTGGCACGGATCCCGAGGCAAACAGTGACCCCATTTTCTGTGTGGATTTACTTGACAGCAGCGGAGTATTTCGGCCATATCTTTGCGCACGAGCGTCAGACGGAAACGAGCTTATACAACTTTTTCATCTACAGATCGCAAGGAACGCGCTCGTATTTTTATTGGATTTTTGTGAATTTTATTTCGAGGTGAAAATTACTGTTTTCTCAGTGAACAGTAATCAGTTTTAACACAGATTTTTGTATGAGTGCACCCCCTTGCCGAATTTTTATCTTGACTTACCGAACTCCGATTTGGGCGTGCAAGGTACCGTTTCGAAGCTATCGACGCAAGGATCGCTGTGATATTTTTATTGGAATTTTCTGGGCACTTTCTGCAGGTGATAATTTAACAGTTTAGAATTCGAGGTTGTATGTGGTTATAAGTGCTATAATTGGGAGCCTAAGTGTAATTAGTGAGCTTTGTATTGTACCAGGAGCATTGCGGATGTGCTAATATTGTGGGAGCAAGGATTTGAAGTTTTGGTATTTTCTAGCTGTACGGACTTGGACAGTTGCACTTCAGGTGGGTGGTCGTTGTTTACCCCTATTTTGACATGCTCACTAGGAATATTAGAGTAATTCCTTTATTTGGACTTGCATGCTTTAAAATAATATAATTGTGAGCCATCACATGAAAAGTACTATTGTGGATATCTGATAATGGTTGGGACTTAGAGATGTTGTATGGATAGAATTTTAGCACTCAACCTTGCATGTGGAATTTACTTTCATGATGGGATAATATGAAATGACTTGTAGGAGAGCACCACTTGAGGATCTGTTGTACATGCATAGGTGGATGATTTATGTGAGATTAATTTGGTGGACATAGCATGTTGGAACAGGATCATTGGGACACTTTCTTTTATCGCTCCTGAGAACTTATGCATGCTTGTTTGGTCACCTAGATAGGCCACCTTTTTCTGCTACACTATCATGCTGGAATTGACATAGGAGAAACCATGTTTGTTTTCTTTTCTCCTTCTTATTTAGACTTTGAGTCTGGTTGCTCGGGTTCGAGCAGGGGTTTGGGATAGTGTAGCGAGGACCTGATGGTCAGTGATAGGTTGTGTTTGATTCTGGGTTGCGGGATTATAGCGGCTACCGCGGACAGTAGGCGGTTGACCGGATGTCGAATGTAGGACATGATTGTGATTGTGGGTATTGCGGCGATCGCGGATTTTGGGCGATCGACCGGATGTTCATTTGTGCATCAGATTGGGGGATCTGTGTTTCTTTTAGTGGAGGGTGTGTTCCACCGGGGCTTTACAGTTGTGATTTACTCCTGCTTTTGGTACTTATTTTACCGGCGCGGTTATTGCCCGGTAGTGCTTTCCTCGAGTGGGTCGCTCCCCTCGAGTTCCCCTCCGGAGGCCGGGGCCAGACTGTTATTGACGGATTCGCTATCACATCGGCGCGGCTTATTGCCCGATGATGAGGGCGGCGGCAGGAGCTTTGCTATCACATCGGCGCGGCTTACTTGCCCGATGATGAGGGCGGTACAGATGGGTTAATCTGGGACGGGTGGTTATTGTTGGATATGGTTATTCCAGTTTAGGACTGCATTTTTAGAGGCATAGTAGTGGTAGTTTCATTTCTTCGGTAGTCATTATTTCTTACCACTCTTCTTTCCCCTTTTGCCTCTGGTAGACCTAGTGGGTGTGTCAGAGTTTGAGGTTTTACCCACTAGGGGAGGCTACTGGTTTACTAGTAGTTCTCACCCCCATTCTTCTTTCTCTTTTCTTCTCCTTTGTTTTGCAGAGCCTTCTGCGGGTGCTGCTGGGCTTACAGCGGCGGGTCGAGGAGAGAGGACGGCTGAGTAGCTAGACAGTGGACCCGACAGTGAGTTAGCTAGACTTGTACCTTCCATGTATCTTATCTCAGACTGTTGTACTTTTACTTTTGGGGTCTGGCTTCTGCCAGCTGTTTGTATTATAGTGGTGAGCTGGGAGAGACATCTGTATTTTATTTTACTGTTGTACCTTTTACTTCCAGCTTCTGTCTGAGATACAGTAGTTTTAGTTTAGCTCTGATTATTATTATGCTCTTTTATTGCTATTTCTTATTTGAGCAGGTTACCGACGCTTCGTGTATGTGGGAAATACCGCATGCACGGCGGATCTGTAGACGGGCCCGGGTTCTGGTTTACACCCGGGGCGTGACAGATTAAGTTGGTATCAGAGCTTAGGGATAGGTCAGTTGGGACTTAGGAAACCCTAGGCTTTTGGACAGACCCTAGGATGATAGGGCGTGAGTGGCGTGACATTTTGCGAAAGTCGGTGATTTTTATAGTTAACTCTTCCTGTGAGTGAAGAGGGATCGACATAGTCTATTTCTGTTGAACCATTATGTTGGCTGCAGACAACATAAGGTTACAGAAATAGGGGGATGTCTTTGACTTTCGCCAGATTGGGTCGTGTGGGGTTTTGTTACTGATGCTTGGTTTCTTGTGACAGGATGCCTCCTCGACGTCGGATTCCCACTCGGGGTGTCCCTTTGCCCCCTGTTGAGCCAGAGCAGCCTACACCCCCCGAGCTTACTGAGTTGAGGGCCTTGGTGGCCCAGTTGGCGGAGGGACAGCGCCGCCAGGAGCAGAGGATTGATCAGCTGCTTGCTCAGAGGGAGGCACCACCCCCGGCTGTTCCTGAGGCCCCTGTGCCTCTTGTTGCACCTTTTGTGCCGTCGGCACCATCTTCGAGTAGCGGGGCTCCTGGAGCTATTCAGCCTTTGACTGCGGAGGAGGAGCAGGATTTTGCTGACAAACTCTCCCAGTTTGTTAAGCGGGACCACCTAGATTCTCGGGACGGGATGCTCAGCCCCGGGATGTTGGGAGATGGCTTTCTGCGATGGAGAAGCTTTTTCGGGACTTCTTCATCGACCCGAAGTATCGAGTGCACATGGCGGTGCACTGTTTGGACGGAGATGCTGATTTTTGGTGGCAGCGGGTAGAGCCACTGGAGTTTCGGATCACTCGGCAGTTACCTTGGGAGGAGTTCAAACGGATGGTGTTGGACACCTATTTTTCTACCAGTGTGAAGAAGAAGTTGGAGGATGACTTGAAGAATCTGCAGCAGGGCGATCGGTCGGCTCATGCCTATTTCCAGGAGTTCATGGAGTTGCTGAACTGTGTTCCTTTCGTCGCCCGTGACGGTCCGCACCAGGTAGAGTTGTTTGAGGCAGGCCTTCGTCCAGAGACTTACACACTTGTGCATGCTCAGAGATTTCAGACCTTGGAGGCAGCCGCAGAGCATGCACAGTGGGTGGAGAGAGGTGATCAGGAGGTGGCTAGACGGAGGGCCGCGGTCGCGCAGAGTTCCGACAGGAAGCGACCAGCCCCAGAGGACGAGGGACAGGCTAGTTCATGGAGACCATCGCGGCCTCAGTCATCTAGCCGTGGGCGTGCGGAGCCGCGAGAGCCCAGTGGACCCCAGAGGTCATCGCGGCAGCAGCCGGAGTCTCAGCATCAGGCACAGAGACAGCATCAGTCGGGACAGCCACGGTTTCGCGACAGAGACAGGTGTATTTTCTGCGGGGGACCCCATTTGTCGCACACCTGTGATCAGAGGTGGGGTCGTTGTTATAAGTGTGGACAGCCAGGCCACATTCGAGCTTCGTGCCCCTTTTCAACTTCAGCGGCACCGTCATCAGCATCGGCCCCTTTTCCGCCTCAGCAGCAGTTGTCAGCTCAGCGGCTGTATGCTCCAGCGAGCGGTTCACCATCTTCCTACTCTGCGGATCATCGGTCGCCTGCTCAGAGCGGTCGGGTCTACGCCGCTCAGGTGGAGGACTTTGCAGCAACCGACCTTGTGGTGGCAGGTATTATTTTGTTTTGTTTTGTTTTGTTTACTGGCTTTAGTCTAGCATTGTTTTGCACTTTAGCATCCTTGTCCTTTGTTGGGTGTGCATGTACTTCTTGCATGGGTTAGGGGTAGGACGGTTACCTTGTGTTCGGGAGGTTTATATTCCCGATCTTTGGCACGTAGGGGCGTGTGGTTGGTCCTGCCCGGTGCAGTTGAGTCTTCGTTAGTACCGGTGGACCTGATGGTCTTAACCTGGTGGCGGGACTTGGTTTGATTTTGTGCGTGAAGCGGATGTTTCGCAGTGGTTGAGTAGCCTTTTTGGCTGGTGTGGTTGAGGGACTTACATTGGATATCGCGGGAAGTAAAGAGGTACTTGGATCGAGCTAGTGTGCCGATGGACTTGTGGTTGGATTATCTGAGGCTGAGGAGGAGCGGATGCGTATACCGATGTGGACTACTTGGTAGCTCGAGCGGTTAGTCTAGCTGTACTTGGTTGAGGTAGTACGGATTCTTGGAGTGCTCACCTTTATTTTGTTCTTGTTAGAGACCCGAGGATTGTATCGTGTCCCTGGAGGAGGTATTTGACAGCTTTGGGAGCTTGAGTGGCGGATGTTCGGATAATTACCCCCTCTATTTGGTTGAGATTTCGTGTTGAGGAACGACTTTAGTTTCGAGGACGAAACTTTCTTTTAGTGGGGGAGGATGTGATGACCTGGATCTCTGCAGAGCTGTGGTAGAGTCATTGGTGACTTCGGGGGAGCCTGTACTATGTTTCGGGAAGTGGTTGTGCATGATTGGACACAAGTGTTGGACCTCGAGCCTTATTGGATCACGTGGGTGATCGGCTGACCCCGTCGGATGTTTAGAGGTGGTTTCGCGCGAAACGGATATCAAATTTGGATTCAGCGCGGAAAAACGCTTGGAAATGGCTTTTTGTTTGCTCAATTCTGAGTCCGGATGTCCAAAAGCGGACTCCCGGAAGTTTTGGGCAGTTGTGGTGCTTGCGGGAGCCTCCGGCAAATTTTAGAGGCGGATTTTGGCGAAACGGACATCGTTTTTGGAATCAGCGCGCGAAAACGGTCAAGATGGACTATTTACTTGTCGTTTTTGAGCTTGCGGGTACTGTTCACGCCGGAACAGTGTTTCCGGCGATCGCCGGCGGCGGCGGGCAGCGCCGGCGGGCGGCGGCGCGGCCTCGGGCAGGCGGCAGGCGGCGGCACGCGGCGCGGGCAGGGCGCGGGCAGGCGCTCGGGCGCGCGGGCAGGCGCGCGGTCCACGGCGGCGCGCGTGCACCAGGCGGTGCCACGTGGCGGCTGTTGGTTGGTGCGGTCCTGTGCTCCCGGTCCACGCGGCAGGTGGGGCAGTTGACCGGGGCAGGTGCCGTACGCGGGCAGGTGACCGGGAAACACGGCGACGTGCGCGGTGCACGGCGCGGCGTGCGCGGTGCACGGTTGCCGGGGACACGTGGCGCGTCGCCATTGGCTGGCGCAGGTGCACCGGGTGCAGCGGGGTCCAGGGGCCTGTTGGACTGGGCTACGTGGCCGGCCCAGAGGATTTCGGGCGTGAACAGTAACGGGCCGGCCCGTTACTGTAGCAGCCCGAAAACATTCGGGCGCCCGAAAGTGGGGACATGGTTGGTATTTCTTCAAATGTTTTTTCAGCCTATATAAAGCCTTCAACCCGAGCTCCTCTCTTTCTTCTTTTTCTCCCAACCCATTCACCTTCAGCCCGAGCTCCCTTAAGCAAAGATTTTCATCTCTAAGTGCTTGATCTCCCTGCCAAGTTTCAAGATTTTAGGAGGCACGAATCCCGAGGTTCCCCATTTTACGGTGCGGCGCGACGTTGCTTTCTAGTGTTCTTCTTCGGCGCAGCGATAGTATTTTTGCTCCCCTGGGCTACCCCGACATCATTTTCCTGTGATTCTTGCACCAGCAGACTCCTAAGAGGTAGGACTTCATCTTTCGTTTTGGTCGCGCTTTCCCGTTTCGAGGTTTTGGCACGGATCCCGAGGCAAACAGTGACCCCATTTTCTGTGTGGATTTACTTGACAGCAGCGGAGTATTTCGGCCATATCTTTGCGCACGAGCGTCAGACGGAAACGAGCTTATACAACTTTTTCATCTACGGATCGCAAGGAACGCGCTCGTATTTTTATTGGATTTTTGTGAATTTTATTTCGAGGTGAAAATTACTGTTTTCTCAGTGAACAGTAATCAGTTTTAACACAGATTTTTGTATGAGTGCACCCCCTTGCCGAATTTTTATCTTGACTTACCGAACTCCGATTTGGGCGTGCAAGGTACCGTTTCGAAGCTATCGACGCAAGGATCGCTGTGATATTTTTATTGGAATTTTCTGGGCACTTTCTGCAGGTGATAATTTAACAGTTTAGAATTCGAGGTTGTATGTGGTTATAAGTGCTATAATTGGGAGCCTAAGTGTAATTAGTGAGCTTTGTATTGTACCAGGAGCATTGCGGATGTGCTAATATTGTGGGAGCAAGGATTTGAAGTTTTGGTATTTTCTAGCTGTACGGACTTGGACAGTTGCACTTCAGGTGGGTGGTCGTTGTTTACCCCTATTTTGACATGCTCACTAGGAATATTAGAGTAATTCCTTTATTTGGACTTGCATGCTTTAAAATAATATAATTGTGAGCCATCACATGAAAAGTACTATTGTGGATATCTGATAATGGTTGGGACTTAGAGATGTTGTATGGATAGAATTTTAGCACTCAACCTTGCATGTGGAATTTACTTTCATGATGGGATAATATGAAATGACTTGTAGGAGAGCACCACTTGAGGATCTGTTGTACATGCATAGGTGGATGATTTATGTGAGATTAATTTGGTGGACATAGCATGTTGGAACAGGATCATTGGGACACTTTCTTTTATCGCTCCTGAGAACTTACGCATGCTTGTTTGGTCACCTAGATAGGCCACCTTTTTCTGCTACACTATCATGCTGGAATTGACATAGGAGAAACCATGTTTGTTTTCTTTTCTCCTTCTTATTTAGACCCTTGAGTCTGGTTGCTCGGGTTCGAGCAGGGGTTTGGGATAGTGTAGCGAGGACCTGATGGTCAGTGATAGGTTGTGTTTGATTCTGGGTTGCGGGATTATAGCGGCTACCGCGGACAGTAGGCGGTTGACCGTATGTCGAATGTAGGACATGATTGTGATTGTGGGTATTGCGGCGATCGCGGATTTTGGGCGATCGACCGGATGTTCATTTGTGCATCAGATTGGGGGATCTGTGTTTCTTTTAGTGGAGGGTGTGTTCCACCGGGGCTTTACTGTTGTGATTTACTCCTGCTTTTGGTACTTATTTTACCGGCGCGGTTATTGCCCGGTAGTGCTTTCCTCGAGTGGGTCGCTCCCCTCGAGTTCCCCTCCGGAGGCCGGGGCCAGACTGTTATTGACGGATTCGCTATCACATCGGCGCGGCTTATTGCCCGATGATGAGGGCGGCGGCAGGAGCTTTGCTATCACATCGGCGCGGCTTACTTGCCCGATGATGAGGGCGGTACAGATGGGTTAATCTGGGACGGGTGGTTATTGTTGGATATGGTTATTCCAGTTTAGGACTGCATTTTTAGAGGCATAGTAGTGGTAGTTTCTTTTCTTCGGTAGTCATTATTTCTTACCACTCTTCTTTCCCCTTTTGCCTCCGGTAGACCTAGTGGGTGTGTCAGAGTTTGAGGTTTTACCCACTAGGGGAGGCTACTGGTTTACTAGTAGTTCTCACCCCCATTCTTCTTTCTCTTTTCTTCTCCTTTGTTTTGCAGAGCCTTCTGCGGGTACTGCTGGGCTTACAGAGGCGGGTCGAGGAGAGAGGACGGCTGAGTAGCTAGACAGTGGACCCGACAGTGAGTTAGCTAGACTTGTACCTTCCATGTATCTTATCTCAGACTGTTGTACTTTTACTTTTGGGGTCTGGCTTCTGCCAGCTGTTTGTATTATAGTGGTGAGCTGGGAGAGACATCTGTATTTTATTTTACTGTTGTACCTTTTACTTCCAGCTTCTGTCTGAGATACAGTAGTTTTAGTTTAGCTCTGATTATTATTATGCTCTTTTATTGCTATTTCTTATTTGAGCAGGTTACCGACGCTTCGTGTATGTGGGAAATACCGCATGCACGGCGGATCTGTAGACGGGCCCGGGTTCCGGTTTACACCCGGGGCGTGACAGCAAAGGCCCTGCAGAGATCCGAATCCTCACATCCTCCCCCACTAAAAGAAAGTTTCATCCTCGAAACTAAGGTCATCCCTCAAGTCGACACCTCGAATATGAGAAAGGAAGGGGTAGGTGTCCAATCATCACGACTCAAGCTCCCAAGGCTGCCAAATACCTTCTCCAGAGACACGGAGCAATCATCGGGTCTCCAACTGAAACAACATAGAGGCGGGCACTCCAGGTAACCGCACCACCTCATCCCAAGTACAGCAGGACTAACCGCTCGATGGACCAAGCAGTCAGCCCCGGCAAAAGCATCCGCTCCTCCCACGGCCCCCGGTAATCCAACCACAAGTCCATCGGCAAAAAAGCTCAATCCAATAACCTCCGTACTCCTGAGGTATTCAATATAAAGTCCCCCGACTGATCACTCGGACTCTTATCTCCAATCCTTAAGCGGTCGGGATGCATAAGCTATTACTCTACTCTAATGCATAAACACACATCCAAATAAGGTCGAACAATCCAGTTCATTAATTCCATAACCGCAACAGGGCATTAGTCAATCCAAAAGGTATGACTGCTAACTCATAATGCCCGTACCGTGACCTGAAAGCTGTCCTCAGGGATTCCTCAGCCTTCACCTTCAATTGGTGATAACCCGATTACAAATCAATCTTCGAGAAGATACAAGACCCTTGCAGCTGGTCAAACAAATCCTCCATGCTCGGCAAAAGGGTGCTTGTCCTAGATTGTCACTTTATCCAATTCTCGGTAATCCACACAGAGCCGAGGTAAACCATCCTTCCTCATCACGAATAGCACCGGCGCCTCCAAAGGCGACACACTTGCTCTGACAAAATCCCCTATCATCGAATCCTAGAGTTATATCCTCAACTCTCCAACTGGTGGCATGCTGGACAACTCCGATAGGAAAACATCCGGGAATTTGTAACCAAGAAAGGGGGTATCCACGAGTCCCGACGCCGCCGTAGGCCCCTCAACTACACTAGCCAAAAAGGCTACGCATTCACTGCGAATCATCTGCCCCGCTCGCAAAGTCAAACCATAGAGGCAAAGAAAGCCCTCCGGCATTTCGATACACAAACACCTCCTGGCCTGGCTCCCCTGGAAATCCGTCCTCGCAGCAAAAACAACTGCCACAACAAGAAATGCCGAGCCAACCAGTCCAACCATGTACCACAACAAAGTCCCGCAGCTGAGTCATGACCATCAGATTTGCCGGCAAAATCTAGGACTCCATCTGCACCGGCAGGACCAACAACATTCCTCCACGTGCCAAGTGTGATCAGAATATGAACCTCCCATGCACGAAGTAACCGTCCCACCACTAATCCATGCAATGAAGCAAAAGCACTTCTAACAATTGATTGAAATGCTCCCGTATCCAATAAGATAGAACCTTAATGTCAGGAGTAACTAAACCTGCCACCCCACCATCGGCTGTAGCCTGTGTGCTTTAACTGTCTCTAGTCCATGCGGGAATGCAAAAAAATGCTCTAACTCCGACTGCCGTGGTGAAAACACACCTGCGACAACCCGATCCACTGCCGTGGCGCCCCTTAATCGGGCGGCACAGACTCATCCGCTCGATGCAAGTGGACGTCGCTCAGTCCGCCAAAAAAAAATATCTAGATCAATCACAAGAGGCACAATCTCTGCCTCTGCTCACACCGGGCGACAAAAGTGGCCCTCCGCAAATAACACGTCCATGCCACCGCTGCTGCCGATACTGATGCTGATGCTGCCACCGGCGTCCGCCTGACTACTACGGTGTCTCAGAAATCCACTACCCTAGGGAAAGAGAACTGGGAATGCCTCTGCCGCCTGACCTATCCTCAACACCCGGCGCCAAGCGCCTCCAACCAGAACTCGCCTCTGGCGGCAGATCCCTATCCAACGAAACTGCAGCGCCACGCTCTATACACAACGCCTACTCCATCGAGGCGTCCAAACCTAGAACGGAGGGACCGAACAAGCTGAAAGATATCCTGGCGCAATCTACTCCCAGTCACATATATCCTATGTGCCTCGTCCCTCCAAACATGGAGCATGCAGTTCAGCAACTGCATACTCTCTGGCATAAGGAGGCTCTCAAATAGTCTCTTCATCACCACTAACCACGATTCTGCCTCCAAAGTCTCCAAGCTCAATCCCACGAGTCAGGGTGATCCCAACGCCAAAGCTGGCTCACTCGATCGATGGTGTCCCATAGCTTATCCGCTGTCAAATATCCACCCTGCCTCGGTGCCCCAGCACTAAACGTTGGCACGGAGGGGGTTGCTCGCTGTTCCAACAACTGTGTCACCTCGCTGATCTGCCCAAACCGCCGCTGATCTACCTCTAACTCCCCTACCCTCAGGGTCCGAAGCTCTCAGACTCCAATCTAGATATCCGGCCCGAAACAACCAGCTCAGACCCAACTGTGGCAACAAGGTGCACACAGGTCAGAACCCAGCGTCGGGGAGGCACCGCTCACCACGACAAAAACCGCAAATCAGCACACAACCACGCACGACCCAATCTAGCAAAAGTCAAAGACATCTCCCTATTTCTGTAACTTTATGTTGTCTGCAGCCAACATAACTGTCCCACAGAAATAGGATATGTCGATTCCTCTTCACTCACATAAAAAGTCAAATAGATAAATCACCGACTTTCGCAAAAATATTGCGTCTCTCACGCCCTATCATCCTAGGGTCCGCCCAAAAGCCTAGGATTTTCTAAGTCCCAACTGACCTATCCCTAAGCTCTGATACCACCTAATCTATCACGCTCCGGGTGAAAATCAGAACCCGGGCCCGTCTACAGATCCGCCGTGCACACAAATTTTTTGCGTACACGAAGCACCAATAACCTGCTCAGATATAAGAGATAAATAAAAGAGCAATAAAAATAGAGCTGAACTAAAACTAATACATCCCAGACTGAAACTGAAAGTAAAATACAATACATCTGTAAAAATGATACATCTGTCACTCCCAGCTCACCAAAATAAATACAACCAGCTGGCTAAAGCCAGACCCAAAAGTGAAAGTACAATAGTTTGAGGAAAAATAGGTACAAAATGTCCAGCTAAACACTCTCATCCTGCCAAGAGATCTATCTACTTAGCCGTCTCCTCTCCTCGACCCGCCGCTGAAAGCCCAGCAGCACCTGTAGAATACACTGCAAAACAAAGGGGAAGAAAAGAGGAAAAGAAGAATGGTGGTGAAAACTACTAGTAAACCAGTAGCCTCCCCTAGTGGGTAAAGCCTCAAACTCCGACGTGCCCACTAGGTCTACCAGAGGCAAAAAGGGAAAGAAGAGTGGTAAGTAATAAAGACTGCTGATAAAGGAAACTACCACTACTATGAAACACCGCCGCGAGCCAAAATTCCTGACAACAAATATCCTGCGGCAAATTGTCCAGAAGATGCATAAATCTCACCTCTGCGCAGTCCTCCAAAAATTCTAGAAAAATCACGGTTGCATTCCTCGCGTCGAGTAGATGAAAATCAAGTATTCATACGTCCAAATCCGATACTCGTAGGCCAAGATATAAATCCGACAAGCCCATGCTGTCCAAAAAGCTACCATAGAAAATGGGGTCAAAAGGTGCCTCGGGAACCATGCCAAAAACCCAAAACGGAGCAATGCAATCCACACAAAAATCGAAGGCCTACCTCTCAAGAACACGCTGCCGCAAAAATCAACCAAAAACTCCAACCGGGTGATCCAGGGTGCCTCGTGCACCGAAAAGCGACGATCGGAGCCAAAACTGAAGAAGCGTCGAAGTGCGCTGCGTCGCAGAAAATGACGGTGCCGCGGTCTCTAAAAATTCTCAGAATTCATTAAATGGTGGAGGAGAGAGAGAGAGGAAGAACTTCTCTGTAGAAACCCCCAAGAGAAAAGGCCCCCATCAACCCAAAAACGAAGATCTTCTGGGCCTATTTCTAGGCCCAACAAAACAATTCAGGAAATACCCTCCGGGTCCCCACATTCGGGCGCCCGGAAAAATTTGGGCGCAAACAGTGCGCCCGAACCCGCCTCGATCCCAACCGTTCATCATCGCCCAGATTCACCACAATGCGCCACGTGGCCCCGAACAGGCAACAGCGGGACCGGCCATTCCCGCTGCGCCGCGTGGCCCGCGCCCACAGTGTGGGTGGTTGGCGCCAGCCAACCACGCGCTGACACGTGGCGCTCCCACCCACGAGTCCCCGCGTCAACGCCTCGGGAACCGTGCCCACCTGCTGCCTGCCTGCCCCGCGCGTACGGCCACCTGCCCTCCTGCCATGCTCCGCGCGTGGACCTAGCGCACGTGGACCGACCAACCAGCGGCCGCCATGTGTCCCGCTCCAGTCCACCGTACACCCCGCGCGCCCCGCGGATCGCGCCCCGCGAACCGGCCTAATCCTAAGCTGCCACGCGTCCAGCTGCCGGTGCACGCCCGCCCCGTGGACCGGGCGGCCCGCGCCTCTGCCCGCCGCGCTGCCCGCGGCCGCGCCACCGCGCTCCGCCGCTGCCCGCCGCCGCCGGCCCTGCCCGCCGGCCGGAACAGTGCCCCACATGCCTCAAGATCCGTGTTTTGGCATCTGGGCTCCGAAAAATACAAGTAAATAGTCTATTTTTACCGTTTTTGCACGCTGAGTCCAAATCTGGTGTCCGTTTTGCCAAATTCTACTTCTAAAATTTGTCGAAGGCAACCAAATGACTGATCTTAATCTGAATTTCATGCTGAATCCAATTCTTGGGTCCGATTCGCGCACAAACACCTCTAACACCCATCATAGGCATCCAGAAGCTACTGATCACACTACAAAAGCCCTGCAGAGATCCGAATCCTCACAAGAATCCCCTATTGCCCAGACAAATCTATTAATCTCATAAGTGTAAAATAGAAAAATCCCTCATTTCCCAGAAATCAGTTCATCTCTAAAGTGTAAATATACCTCAGAAGTGAAAGAGTCTTGCTGGTTCAAACACGATCACCTCGCCTCTCTCACCTTCCTTGTTGGCTCAATGGCGCTCGCCTTCGTCTTATGCTTCGAATCAGGTTCGTCTTCCTCATCGAGATTCTTTGTTTCCGCTCCCTTCTCTCCAACCAAATATTTTAGGGCACAGAGCATTCAGAGTATTCTTCGTTACCGCTCCGCTCTCTCTCCAATATAAGGTAAGGGTATTTTCGTCAATTTACCTCCTCCGTTAACGCCGTTGCCCCGTAAAGACAATTCGGTAATTACGAGGGGGCAAAATATAAACTTTTAAAAGACATAGGGGCAAAATAAAAAAGGGATATTATAGGGGGGTTTTCTGTAATTTAGCCTAAAAAAAAAACTTGACAAGACAAGAGCCAACTCTTGACTTTCGGAAGGAGGCAAGAAAAAAAAAACAAAAAATCAGTGGGAAGCTCCTCAACAACACCTCATAAAATAAATTAAAATTTTAATTTAATTTATTAGTAATTTCACAAAATTAAATGATTTGAATCAATTTCTAGCAAATGAAATTAGAATAATCAACTGCTAACAGCTAATAGAGTCATTAAATTTAACAAAATTTTCAACAAAATTGACTAGAATAACTCAATTGCACAAAAAGAAAAAAAAAAAAAAAAAAAAAAAAAAGAAGAAAGAAAAGAGTTTCAATTAAAAAAATAAATAGAGTTGAGAGGGATTATTAAAAACTATGAATTGGGAACACTAGCAGCCTTAAAGCGTTCCTCGCAAGCCACGTGTCGTGTTCTCCTAATTTGGATTTTCTTTTTCTTGGTTGGTGGATCTACAGTAAAAGTTCTCTTGGTTGGTGGGGTCTACAAGTGGGTCTATAGTAAAAGCTCTCTTGGTTGGTGGGGTCTAGAGCAAAACCTAATTATTGGTGTGTCCCGCAACCCTTCGATTCTTCTTTGCATTAAATGCTTCTCTCCTGTATAGTGTTTATTGGTGTGTCCTTTAACCCTTCATTTTCTTCTTTGTATTTAATGCGTCTCTACTTTATAGTGTTGCATTAAATGCTTCTTGGTGGGTCTACAGGTGGGTATATAGTAAATGCTCTCTTGGTTGGTGGGGTCTATAGTAAAACCTAATTATTGGTGTGTTCTGCAACCATTCGATTTCTTCTTTGTATTAAATGCTTCTCTACTTTATAGTGTTTATTGGTATGTCCTGCAACCCTTCAATTTCTTCTTTGCATTAAATGCTTCTCTAATTTATAGTGTTGCATTAAATGCTTCTCTTCGTTTGCGATTTCGTCTCCTCTCTACCTCTCTATTTTCGCCATGATGAACCCCTGTTGCCTTCCTGTCGTCTCCTCCCTACCTCTCTGTTTTCGCCATAATGAACCGTCGTTACCTTCTCGCGTGTCAGGACAGGCGCAGCGTGGGGGCTGTCGTTGTCTCTGCCGTGTTCTGGCGGAGTTGTTGGTGCGGAGCCGCCTCTTCTTTGCCTACTAGGGTTCCTGGCTGGCAAATCTTGCTGTCCTTTATAGTGGGAGCGCTGTTTTCCTCTGCGACATGGCAAATCTTGCTATCCTTTATGGGAGCGCTATTCTCCTCTGCGACGTGGCCGCCTGCAACTCGCCAAAGCGCCATGGAATAGGGTCTTCGGTGTAGATGGCAGGGAGGTTGTGCTAGGCTTTGACGGAATATGTGACTTCTCTTTGCCGTTCGTATACCTAACCTTTTACCCTCTTTTGCTTCTGCTAGACTTCTTCTTCTCTTCTTCAGAGTATTGCTTATAAATACTAGGATTCCCCTTCTCTGTTACCCTTCTGCGGTTGTTGTTGGGTTCGATCTCTTCTCTACCTATTGGTGTCGTTTTTACTGCATGTGAACATGTGGCTTTTGCTCTGGTGTTCCTTGGTGGCGCGTTGCTTCGATTTTTAAAACATAGGTTTGTATATCTTGGTTTATTTTTTTCTTATGTAATATTTTTCTTTACTAATGTTTTTTTTTTTTTTTTTTTTTTTTTTTCATTTTTCTCTATTTTTTTGGTGGGAGAGGAAAAGGGCTGAAGTATTTTTTTTTTGCTTTTTACATTTTATTTTTTTTATTTTTACTGCATGTGAACGTGTGGTTTTTGGTCTGGTGCTCCCTGGTGGCACGTTGTTGCGATTTTTAAAATATAGGTTTGTATATCTTGGTTAATTTATTATTTTTTTCTTATGCATTCTTTTCCTTTACTGATGCTTGTTTGCTTATCTTGCACGTTCTCCTGGTTGATGCGGGTTATTGCTGGAATGCGGGTTATTCCTCAGTGTCGACGATATCTCGGAAGTTGGTCGGTTGCATGCTGTGCATTGATCGGTTGGTCTTTGTTTGGTATTATTTTTCTATGTGATCTTCTTTGTGTATGCTTGTTGTTGGGTTGGGTTTTGTATTCCTACTATGTTTTCGGCATTTAGCATTTAGTTTTGGGTGCAGTTACGGTGTCGATTTTTGTGACTGCTTGTTTTCGCGAGTTGTTTCGTGATGTTTGTCAGCGTTTTTCTCTGGCGATGGCTCAATATGGTGTTCCGGTTGGGGGGGACATTAAAAGAGGAGAAGGTCATGTAGAGCCAGTGAGATGTCGGAGTGCTCCGTGTGCGAATATCGATCAGGCTGAGGAAGATGCGGCACGCAGGCTGGTTAGAAAGTTGTGTGATGAATTTTCCTTCGAAGTTAGGAATTTTAATTTAGAGGATAAAAGTTTCTATGAAAATCTATATACCAAAATAGAGCTAAAAAATTTACACGAAACTACAATTTTTTTATTTTTAAAATTATTATTTTTTATAAATTATTTATTATTTATATATATATAAAAAATCTGTTGCTTAGCACAGATTACCTTAAATAGTGTTTCATAATGGCTTATAGTTGAGGTGGTCCCCATACAATGTTTTCTAGATTTTATTCTAACTTTACTCACCAAAATTGACACCCATTATCTCAAAAGAAATAAAATAAAATAAAATAAAATTTGAAAATAAAAAATAACACCCATCATGGAACTACTAAGATAGAATTCTAACCGACGAACCAAAGTATAAATGCTTCTTGGAGAATCAGTCTTTGAATATGTTAGTACCAATACTCACCCTCTTTTTTTTTTTTTTTTTTTTTTTTTTTTTTTTTTGAGCCCCACAATTTTCAAGCATAAATGATTCTTATCCCTTAGAATGTCGGCTTACCTGAAACAAACCAAAATCAACCTTAACACTTGTGTTCAGAGGGAGTGTCTATAGCGCAAATGTTAAAATGTTAAAAGAGTTTGATGGTTGGTATTCCAAATTTCAAGTTTAAAATTTAGTTGATTTTTTATTTTCAACTTAGTACAATTTTAATAAAATAAACAAAGTTATCTTTCTCTCATATAAATTTTTTTAAAAAACCATTTCTGTTCACGTGTAATGGATATCAGCTGAATCATACTGATTGAAATATAACTACATAATATAAAATCATGAATGTGGGAATCTAACTTAGATTCTCTTGAGATTGATACTAATTTCAATAATCTAACATCAAATGAGAAAGGATTTTTTATTCGAAATATAAGAGGCCACCAATACTCTCACATCGGATGAAAAAAAAAAAAAAAAAAAATTAAAAATATAAGAGGTCATTAATAGTCCCACCTTGGATGGAAAATGAGTTCTGATTGATAATATAAAATGTCACGCACCTTAATAATAAAAATTAGGCTTAAGCATTTTAGGTCAGTGGTTTAGACGGAACGAATTATTATTTAGGTGAATCATAACACCTGTGCCGATTGAAATTTAATAGCATAATATAAAATCATGAATATGAAAATCAAACTTAAATTCTCTTAAGATGTGAATCACCTAAATAATAAAAATTGAGCTTAAGAATTTTGAACTAGTAATATATATAGACCCGATGAGTTATTATTGCTAGCAGGTAAGCTAAGTTCATTTCTAAAAAATAAATAAAACAAATGAATCGTATCACGTGCCCTAGTTGAAATATGAGAATCAAACTTTGATTCTTTTTAGATGGAAGAGGCTTAATCCTGATTATAAAGCTAAGTTCATTTCTAATTGTAACAACATACTATAAAACCACATATATATGAGAATCAAACTCGGATTCTTTTTAATGTATAAATTGTTGGATTTTATTTGGAATTTATTGGTGATTTAAAACTTATTTAAAAATTATTTAAAAATTATTGGGCCGGGCGGCGGCGTGCGTGATCCGTTACCCGGTTCATTTTATTTTTCTTTTATTTAATTTTTATTTCCGAAAATTGGTTGCTTTATCCGTAAGTCTCGGGCACTTACGGGCTTATCTTGCGGAGCCTTGATATCCTGCCGTTAGAGCACGATCGTTGATATCCTGCCGTTAGAACACGATCGCTTGCTTTGGGTTTTTAAGAGGATTAACCCGAACGTAGGTTCTTCACAGCGGATTATTCTTTTTCCTTACTGCGTCTTCCCCGTCTTCCCCTGTTTTTCCTAATCCTATATTTCAGATATTATTCTCGTCGTTTTGTTTTCTTTTTATTTGCTGGATCCCTGAAAGTTTGCCGGGTTCATCTTGCGCCACCTTGAAATCGTGCCGACGGGGTGGAACGTGGACGTTGTATCGCTGGAAGTGATTGCCGGGAAGCCTCGCACGTAGAGGGGCAATCTCGTTTCTAGGACAGTGCTCTGCACGCCTCGATCCACAGACCTCCTCTAAACCTTTTCTTTTACAGTATTTATTATTTACTTTCTGATCAGATTTTTATAAATTAAATTTGTTAGTTTTTAAATTATTTAAAAGATAAATCTTACTAAAAGTCTTGAAATTTTTTTCAACAATCTAGAAACGAGATTAAATATCTTTTTAAATAATTAGTGAAATACTGTGATTGTACTGTCTATAAGATAAACATTTAATTAGTATATTTAATTAAATAGCTGATTTACTGTTACGCTAATATTGTGTTAGATTAATTAGATTGTGTAAACTCTGTTAGTACTACGAATTATTTTATTAACTAATTTTGGTTGCTTTGTTAATATTTATATATATAGTTGTTGGTATAACATTGTTATATAACATTGATAGCACAATTAGCAAATGCGTCCTGAGTTAATATTTTGGTTATGACTTCGAGTCTCTCTCACCCCATACATTTAATGTATTCGAGCTGTGATGATTAGTACTGTTTTATAATTTATAGTAAATTTACTTTAAGCTTCACTACAGTAACCATAAGTAAAGGTCAGTGCCCAAATTACTAAGAGGATTACATAGTAAATGATATTTATGCTAAAACATAATTAAATTAACTCAAAGGAATTGTGAAACAAATTACCGCTCGAACAAATTGAGAAGCATCTCTCTTTGATAAGCTCCCAAAAGACCATTCCCTCACTTGAGCAGCAGCCCCTTCAATTACCGGCAAGGAAGCAAGGGCATCTGCAGTTCTGCTGGAACGCCTTTGAGCCTTTTCTCGGGACTCAACTGCTTTCTTTTTCCGACTTGCGCCTTTTTCAGGCGGAAGTTTTTCGGCATAGCTCTTATTGTTTCTAGCAGCACGAGGTGCTAAATCCTCCTGCAGCACAATTATTTGAAAGGGATATAACAAAGTTTGCTTTCTCCGAAAAGAGTAAAAAAAAGGGACTTTCAACAAATAATGCAAAGGAAAAAAAAAAAAAAAAAAAGCTTAAAAAGCACAAGACGTAATAATCAGATATACAAATATCAGTCATAACAGAAGTTACTACATCAGCTTGCTCTACAGCTTCTGATTGTATCAATCGACTCCAAAAAGTAGCATCATCTTCGGCACTACAAAAGTTGGCAACCTACAGAAAAAAAGGGGTCAAAAGGGAAAAATCGAAAAAATATCATGCAGAAACAAAATAAGCATCCAATCACACAACAAGTTCAATACATTGGAATATTCCTTACCTTGAAAGCACTCAACAGCTCATTGCCTGGCTCCCCTTCAGCGCCCTTGGATTCGACCTTTTCGGCCCTCTCAAGAATCTCATCAATGTCCATACTCTCGAGTTGCTTCTTAGTCTCCTCCTCATTCTTTTCTTCCTTGAACAATTCCTCTGCTCCAAACCTCAATATTGCTGAAAGTTCATTCTGCAACAAGAACCCATTTTTACGATAGAGCCTTATAAGTCCAAACAAGCATATGGAACTTCATTATGGAGGGATTAAAAAAAAAAATTGGTATTCACCAAGAAAACAAGGGGGGGAAAGATTAATAGGAGTACATCATAAAGAGTTCACCTTGTCAAACATAGAACTACCCTTCTTCGTTTCTTTCTTCTCAAGCCTGCCCTCGGCATTTAGCTTCTGAATGACAAGGTGATCAAGTACCTGTAAAGCCGAGAGTGAATTAAAAAAACTTGATAAGACTCCAAAATCATGCAAAGATACTTATATAGCCAAAGAAGAAGTATGAATACCATCTTTTTCTTAGCACGCTCTAAGATATCCTCCTCAACACTCTTGCTAGTGACAAACTGGTAGATGTTAACAACTTCTTGCTGCCCAATCCTATGCGCCCTACTCATTGCCTGCAATACGGATCAAAATATCATGTAAAAAGAACATAGAATCAGCTATAATGGCCTGCTTGGCCTGGCTGAAACTTCTACTTGAAAAGAGCTATTTGAGGAAAGTTTAGCTGTTAGCAGCTATTTCATTAAAATCACGGAACAGCTTCCTGCTGCAGCAGAAGCAAAATCTAAAAATTGACGCTTTTGCATTTGAGGCCAGAAAATTATTTCAATCCAGTTACAGCACACAGATCTTGTTGCCACTTCTCAGAGCAGAGAAGCTGCTCCAAATTGTTACCACATATAGCTTATTACCATATAAAGCTTATATTTAATTTGTATAGTTTATTAGTTTCCATATTCATTGTAATTGTATATTTCCATATTCATTATATTTCTTTAATTAGATTGCACGGCTGTAAAAGGAAAGAGATGAGCATTGTATATGTGCCTATAAATTGAATAAGAAGAAAAGAAGATACGATCATCTTTTTCAATCAATATTCTATCATGGTATCAGAGCCCTGGTTTTAGAAGGTTTTTTTTTTTTTGGTTTGTTTGGATTGTTTTGCTACTCTCTTTGGATCAGAGATTCTGAAACAAACAGTGAGCCGCAGCGAAGTGGTGGCAGATCTGTGCACGGGTGCAGTACCTTTACGTTTTGGAATTTGGCGTGGAAAGGTAGCTCACGATTTCGGTAAAATTTTAGTTTTCTTTGGTGATTTTTTTTTTCTTGGTGCGAACTATTCTTATTTCTTTGCAATGGCGAGTAGCACTTCTGAATTTTGTGTTAAGTTTACCGGAAAAAATTATACCGCATGGGAGTTTCAATTTCAATTGTTTGTCACTGGAAAGGAGTTATGGGGACATATTGATGGCACTGTTCCAGCTCCTACGGATGCCACACAATTGTCTCAATGGAAAGTCAAAGATGCTAGGGTGATGTCTTGGATTATTGGGTCATGTGATTCTCAAATTATTCTTAATTTACGTCCATATAAAACTGCTAAAGACATGTGGGCATATTTAAAAAGAGTTTACAATCAAACACATTCTGCAAGAAGGTTTCAATTGGAGTGCGAGATTGCAAATTACACTCAGGGAGGATTATCTATTCAAGATTATTTTTTCGGTTTTCAACAATTATGGACTGAATTTTCTGATATTGTTTGTGTTACCGTGTCGAAAGATTCTCTCCATGATGTAATGGCTGTTTATGAGGTTAGCAAGCGCGATCAATTTTTGATGAAATTGCGATCAGATTTTGAGAACGTTCGTTCTAATCTGATGAGTCGTCATCCTCCTCCTTCATTGGATATATGTTTTGGTGAATTACTTCGTGAAGAACAACGTCTTTTTACCCAAGCCACTCTGGAACAAGAAAGGTTGACTACAACACCTATGGCATTTGTGGCTCAAGGAAAAGGCAAAGACAGGGATATGAGTAAAGTTTAGTGCTTTAGTTGCAAGAATTATGGTCACATTGCTGCAAATTATGCTAAGAAATTTTGCAATTACTGCAAAAAGCCTGGACATATCATCAAAGAATGTTCAATTCGGCCCCAAAATCGTCAGACTGCATTTCAAGCTTCTACTACTAATCCTTTTACAGGTCAAATTCCAGCTGGAACCTCAACAACAGTCAATCACAATGCTGAGCAAACAGTCCTCACTCCTGAAATGGTGCAACAAATGATTATTTCGGCCTTTTCAGCTCTAGGACTTCACGGTAATGGTAATTCTCTATCTAAATCTTAGCTTATTGATTCTGCCGCATCAAATCATATGACTGGCTCGGTGGCTTTGCTTAAAAATGTCCGCGCATATCGTGGTTCAGAACATGTCCGGGTTGCAAATGGACACACCTTACCTATTACTGTTGTAGGAGATATTACTCCAACTCTCAACAATGCTTTTGTATCACCTGGACTCTCTAATAATCTTCTATCAGTTGGACAATTAGTAGAAAATAACTATGATGTACATTTTTCTCGTGGTGGTTGTTATGTGCAGGATCAGGTGTCGGGGACGGTGATAGCGAAGGGGCCTAAAGTAGGACGACTGTTTCCACTCCAACTTTCCATTCCTAATCATGTTGCTTTGACTTCTTCTACTATTATCAATAAAAGTGAAAGGTGGCATAAACGTTTGGGACACCCCAATTCTGATATTTTGTCTTATTTATTGACTTCTGGTTTATTGGGCAATAAAGATAAATTTTGTTCTTCTCGTGCTTCCTTTGATTGTTCTACTTGTAAGTTAGGAAAAAGTAAACTGCTTCCATTTCCTATTGCTGGTAGTCATGCGAAAAATTATTTTGATATTATTCATACTGATGTGTGGGGAATTGCACCTGTTATTTCTCATGGTCAGTATAAATATTTTGTAACATTTATTGATGACTATAGTCGGTTTACTTGGATTTATTTTCTCCGTTCTAAATCTGAAGTTTTTTTAACTTTTAAATCCTTCCTAGTGTATGTCGAAACTCAATTTTCTGCCACTGTTAAGATTCTTCGATCTGATTCTGGTGGAGAATACATGACTAATGCATTTCATGATTTTCTGAATCAAAAAGGCATTTTATCACAGCGTTCATGTCCATATACGCCTCAACAAAATGGTGTGGCCGAACGAAAGAACCGTCATCTCTTAGAGGTGGCTCGGACAATATTACTCGAATCTTCTGTTCCACCTATTTTTTGGGTAGAAGCATTATCTAAAGCAGTTTATCTTACTAATCGACTACCTTCTCGAACTCTTGATCTTGACTCTCCTTATTTTCGTCTTCATCATCAGCATCCTCCCTATCAACATTTGCATACTTTTGGTTGTGTGTGTTTTGTTCATTTGCCTCCTCATGAACGCCATAAGCTTTCTGCTCAATCTGTGAAATGTGCTTTTTTGGGATATAGTACTAATCATAAGGGGTTTGTTTGCTATGATCCTTCTTTAAAGAGGCTTCGTGTTTTTCGAAATGTTGTTTTCTTTGAAAGTCAACATTTCTTTCCAACTCATGTTCGCTCATCCCCTGAAGTCGCTATTCTTCCTACTTTTGATGACACGTCTTCTTCTATTGACCGGTTCAAACCTGGAGTTGTCTACACTCGACGTCGTGCACTGCAGCCCCTTCCCGAGCCAGATCCGTCATCTGCTCCTGCCCGACCTTTACCGAGGCGATCTACCCGAGTTTCTCGTCCTCCTCCTCGGTATGACTCTTATCATACATCATTTTCTGCTGCTTTGTCCTCCATTTCGGTTCCATCTTCTTACTCAGAAGCAGTGAAGCATGAGTGTTGGCAGCGGGCAATGCAGGAGGAATTTCGTGCTCTTCAGGATAATCAGACTTGGGACATTGTTAAATGTCCACCTCATGTTAAGACCATTGGTTGTAAATGGGTTTATTCAATAAAGCTTCGCTCTGATGGATCCCTCGATCGCTATAAAGCAAGATTGGTTGCCTTAGGCAACCGACAAGAGTATGGGATAAACTATTATGAAACATTTGCTCCTATAGCCAAAATGACTACGGTCCGTACAGTTCTTGCTATTGCCGCCTCACAGGGCTGGCCGCTTCAACAGTTGGATGTCAAAAATGCTTTTCTCCATGGTGATCTCAATGAAGATATATACATGACACCTCCTCCTGGTTTGTTTTCCTCTTCTACTATGGAAGTTTGCAAATTGAATCGTTCATTATATGACTTAAAACAAGCTCCTCGAGCGTGGTTTGAGAAGTTTCGCTCTATTTTGCTTCAGTTTAAGCCTATCCAAAGCCAATATGACTCTTCATTGTTTCTTCGAAAATCAACTACTGGAGTTGTTCTTCTTTTGGTGTATGTTGATGATATTGTTATCACTGGGACAGATTCTTTATTGATTACTCAACTTAAGCAATATCTTCAAAAATCTTTTCATATGAAGGATCTTGGTCATCTTACATATTTCTTAGGTTTGGAAGTTCAAACTTGTTGGGTTTAGGTTAATAAGGATCTAATAGGGAAAAAAACACCTAGAGGGGGGTGAATAGGTGTAAACAATAAACACTCAAAAAATCATTGTGCGATAAAACCCAATGCGGAAAAATAAAAGAAAACACAAGATTTTTACGTGGAAAAACTCCAAACCGGAGTAAAAAACCACGGGACCGATAACACGGCGAAATCCACTAGAATTAACACACGTACAAGGTGATATAGCGTACTCACTGACTGTACTCATCCCTGAACCTCCATGAGCTTCTTTCCCCGCTGAATCCACGTCCGCGACACCTGAATCCACAGGTGTAGTCACGGCCCATAGTGCATCGAATGGCACGCCACACGATGGACCCTGAGAGCGATAACACCTTGAATCCACAAGGCCACGCGAGTCCACGCGCCGATTTTGGGAAAATCGTTGTTTGTTTGGGTGGTGATGATCCGCCGAATACTTAGATTAAAGATAGATCGGAAATACCATCTAAGTATTCATTGATTTGATTCTACTCCAAATGTGAGTATGGAAAACCAAAAATCAAATCCCGGAAGTTTTGGCAGTTTTTGGCGCTTGCGGGAGCCCTCCGCAAATTTTGGAGGCGGAATTTGGCAAAACGGACCTCGATTTTTGGGATCAGCGCCTAGAAATGAAAAGATGGGCTATTTATAGGTTAGAAACCCTAGGAAGGTACTGTTCACGCCGGAACAGTTTTCGGCGATCCGGCGGCGTCGATCCGGTCGGCGGCGGGCAGCGCCGGCGGGCGGCGGCGCGGCCCCGATCAGGCGTTCAGGCGGCGGCATCGCGGCCGGGCAGGGCGCGGGCATCCCAGGGGCGCGCGGTCTGGTGCGCGGATCCACCGAGGGGGTCGTGCACCAGGGCGGTGCCACGTGGCGTTGTTCGGTTGGTTGGCCACTCGGCCGCGCGGTCCACTGACTTGGCGGGGTGTACGGTGGACCGAGGTGTGCCCACGTGGCGGCTCGGGATTGGCGGGTCTTGGTTGCACGCGGTCCACGCGAGCGGGGGAGACGGTGACCGGGCAGGTGGCCGTACGCCCGGGTCAGCCGGCGACGTGCGCGGTGCACGGCACCGTGCGCGGTGCACGGCCTGCTCGGGGCCACGTGGCGCGCCAACCGTTGGCTGGCGCAGGTGCGCCGGGTGCAGCGGGGTCCGTTGGCCTGTTGGGCTGGGCTACGTGGCCGCCCAGTGGGATTTCGGGCGTGAACAGTAAGGGCCGGCCCGTTACTGTAGCAGCCCGAAATCTGGGATGCGCCCGAAAGTGGGACATATGGGTATTAATCCAATTGTTTTTTCCCTCAGCCTATTTAAAGCCAATCCGAGCCCTCTCTTTTTGGGTTTTTTTCTCCCAACCGAGCCTCTTCAGCCCGAGCAACCTTAATCAAAGTTTTTCATCTCTTGTGCTTGATCTCCCTGCCAAGTTTCAAGAGTTTTGGAGGCACGAATCCCGAGGTTCCCCATTTTACGGTGCGGCGCGACGTTGCTTCCTAGTGTTCTTCTTCGGCGCAGCGATCGTATTTTTGCTCCCCTGGGCTACCCCGACATCATTTTCCTGTGATTCTTGCACCAGTGACTCCTAAGAGGTAGGACTTCATCTTTCGTTTTGGTCGCGCTTTCCCGTTTCGAGGTTTTGGCACGGATCCCGAGGCAAACAGTGACCCCTTTTTCTGTGTGGATTTTCTTGACAGCAGCGGAGTATTTCGGCCATATCTTTGCGCACGAGCGTCTGATGGAAACGAGCTTATACAACTTTTTCATCTACGGATCGCAAGGAACGCGCTCGTATTTTTATTGGATTTTTGTGAATTTTATTTCGAGGTGAAATTTACTGTTTTCTCAGTGAACAGTAATCTGTCCTTAATACAGATTTTTGTTTGAGTGTGCCCCCTTGCCGAATTTTTATCTTGATGTACAGAACTCGGATTTGGGCGTGCAAGGTACCGTTGCGAAGCTATCGACGCAAGGATCGCCGTGATATTTTTATTGGAATTTTCTGGGCATTTCTGCAGGTGATAATTTAACAGTTCAGAATTCGAGGTTGTATGTGATTATTAGTGCTATAATTGGGAGCCTAAGTGTAATTAGTGAGCTTTGTACTGTACCAGGAATATTACGGGTGTGCTAAAATTGTGGGAGCAAGGATTTGGAGTTTTTGGTATTTTCAGCTGTACGGATTGGGACAGTTGCACTTCAGGTGGGTGGTTGCTTTACTCCTCTTTTTGATATGCCCACTAGGAATATTAGAGAGATCTTCTCTATTGGACATTTTGAATGCTCACTTAGTAGACATGCATGTTTACTAAAATAATTACGAGCCTATCATCTGGAAAACACTGTATGATTATCCTGTTAGTGGTTGGTACTATTTGAGGATTTTATGACATGCATAGGTGGATAATGATGCTTTATCATGGAACATGGATTATAGACATGTGTGGTTGGATAATGTTTTAGCATGATGGTTATATCTATGCGGAGTTATTAATTGTTACACATGTGGAACCACTATTGAACACCTTTTCCTTTATTTCCTTGAGAACACTTGCATGCTTGTTTGGACATCTAGATAGGCCATCTTTTATCGCTACACTTTCATGCTGGAACTTGACTTAGGAGAAACCATGTTTGATTTCTTTTCTCCTTCTTAATTAGACCTTTGAGTCTGGTTGCTCGGGTTCGAGCAGGGGTTTGGGATAGTGTAGCGAGGACCTGAGGGTTAGTGACAGATTGTGTTTGATTATGGGTGCGGGATTATAGCGGCTACCGCGGACAGTAGGCGGTTGACCGGATGTCGGATGTGGGACATGATTGTGATTGTGGGTATTGCGGCGATCGCGGATTTTGGGCGATCGACCGGATGTTCATTGGTGCATCAGATTGGGGGATCTGTGTTTCTTTTAGTGGGGGTTGTGTTCCACTGGGGCTTTGCAGTTGTGATCTATCCTGCTTTTGGTACTTATCTTACCGGCGCGGTTATTGCCCGGTATGTTTTGATATGGATTTTACCGGCGCGGTTATTGCCCGGTAGTGCTTTCCTCGAGTGGGTCGCTCCCCTCGAGTTCCCCTCCGGAGGCCGGGGTCGGACAGTTATTGACGGTTTTGCTATCACATCGGCGCGGCTTATTTGCCCGATGATGAGGGCGGCAGCAGGAGCTTTGCTATCACATCGGCGCGGCTTACTTGCCCGATGATGAGGGCGGTACAGATTGGGTTATCTGGGACGGTTGGTTATTGTTAGATATGGTTATTTCAGTCTAGGACTGCATTTTAGAGGCATAGTAGTGGTAGTTTCATTTCTTCAGCAGTCATTATTTCTTACCACTCTTCTTTCCCTTTTTGCCTCTGGTAGACCTAGTGGGTGTGTCTGAGTTTGAGGTTTTACCCACTAGGGGAGGCTACTGGTTTACTAGTAGTTCTCACCCCCATTCTTCTTTCCTCTTTTTTTCTCCTTTGTTTTGCAGAGCCTTCTGTGGTGCTGCTGGGCTTCAGCGGCGGATCGAGGAGAGAGGACGGCTGAGTAGATAGATCTCGAGGCCGATGAGTCGTTAGCTGGACTGTTGGTGTACCCACTTTCTCAGACGGTTGTACTTTTACTTTTGGGACTGGCTTCTGCCAGCTGTTTGTATTATAGTGTGAGCTGGGAGAGACATCTGTATCATTATTTTACTGTTGTACTTTTTACTTCCAGCTTCAGTCTGAGATACAGTAGTTTTAGTTTAGCTCTGATTATTATTGCTCTTTTATTATTATTTCTTATCTGAGCAGGTTACCGCGCTTCGTGTACGTGGAAAAACTTGTGCACGGCGGATCTGTAGACGGGCCCGGGTTCTGGTTTACACCCGTACGTGACACTGACGACTCAACCTTTACATACGCTCCTAGTAGATCTTCCCGCTCGCTCCACGACGCTTCTCGAATCCACGATCCGCGCCCAACGCTGAATCCACAGCGTCCAACGTCGAGTCCACGACGTCCAACCGAATCCACGGTCTTCACCCAATGGCACGCTTCGAATCCACGAACGCACCTCGCTCCGAATCCACGAGAGCGATAACACCTTGAATCCACAAGGCCACGCGAGTCCACGCGCCGATTTTGGGATAAATCGTTGTTTGTTTGGGTGGTGATGATCCGCCGAATACTTAGATTAAAGATAGATCGGAAATACCATCTAAGTATTCATTGATTTGATTCTACTCAAAATGTGAGTATGGAAAACCTAGAATCAAATCAATCAATATAGATGAAGAACCATTGAATAGATCTAATGATTTCCGTTCTTCTCTATATATGTGGATTTTTCTTTTCGGCTATCTTTTCTTAATCAGCCGATCTATTGCGGATGCCCTAGAAATGAAAGGAAGGGCTATTTATAGGTTAGAAACCCTAGGAAGAATATTCGGATCAAAAACAGCCTTTTCTGGAAAGTTTTACCGACGGCGATCCGGATCAGATTTGGCGATCCGGATTGCAGAAGCACAAAACGGTTTCCAGAAAATTGCCTGTTCGGGATCCGGATCGTAGTCCCGATCCGGATCGTTCATACATTTTACCAGAAATCATGTTCGGGATCCGGATTGCAATTCCTGATCCGGATCGAAGAAGCACACAGGTAAAACTAGTGTTCGGGATCCGGATCAGAGAGTGCTGCGATCCGGATTGAACCAGTGTATGAACAACACCTTTCGGGATCCGGATTGAAAGCCACGATCCGGATCCTGAACATGTCCCATGTCCAGTTTTTGATGAATAAGCAATTAAAACCTCTTCCAGGTGTTTCTACACTATAAGAAGTATTCGGATCATCAAAATCTTTAGTTAAACGTACCTGATCCTTTTGAATTCTTCTTTCTTGAGATTGAGGTATACGATCCAAAGTTTCTTCATCTTCAATCTTCAAGACTTAATACATTCACGAAATACGCCAACTCAAATTCCGTAACAATCTCCCCCTTTGGCGGTTTCGTGACAAAACACAAATCCACAAAGAAAATTCAAAAAGAATATTTTTGTTGCTATCACCATACAACAAAAATTTACAAAAGAGTTCCAGAAATTAAAAACATGAGATAAACTCCTAGAACAGACTCTAGACTTAGACATCTGTAATCTCTGCACACAGAAAACATTCTTGACAAACAAATTCGTTAGATACCTCAAGAATTGGAGCATACAAAACCAAATACAGAGATAGAGTTTAGTCTCATCATGCACATTTGAAAAAAACAGATATGTGAAAGAAGCATAGTTAAAAACCAACATATCTTCTAAGCAGTTGAAAACCAAATGTCAAAGTATGTTAGTCCAACATCAACTTGTTAGTCATATTACATGCCCAAATAGTTAGTCGAATAGTTAGTATAGAAGCATGTCACAAATCACAAAAGAAAACCACCAAAGTTGAGTTTAAGGTTCATACTTACCTTGATATCATCGATATTCACATCATTGTTCACATCATTCATTGTTCAGAGTTCTTTCTAACTCTCTCACTCTCTCCCCTTTTTTGTCACAAAACAAAGCCAAACGTAGCATGAGCTACAATATGTAAGGAGAGTAAAGAAACATAAGTCCTAATAGTATGCACAAACTGAAAACTAAACTAAAAGAATCGTTAAAAAAAAATAATCCTGCACAAAAAGAAGGTCAGTTTTTCAGAATCTGAATCTTCACCGAACTTGTGCAACCAATCTTGGACATTATCTTTCGCATCCGCTTGTCCATTGAATTTATCTTCTTCGTGATGGTGATGTGAGCTGCTGTTGATATTTCTAGCTCATTGGTAATCCGCTGTTGTTCCTTCAAAATTTTGTTCCTGCTGGATGAGACATTCGTTGCTGTAACTTGAAAATCGAATTCAAATATGCGTCATCATCTGTGCCAGGTGCTTGATGAGATGGTGATGCAGCCGTGCTTGGGTCAGGCTTCTTCCAGATGCAGAAGCTTGAGTGACATGTGCAACGGTGTGAAGGGATTTGACAATTTGGTGGACTCATCTATCATGATTCAGACAATTGATGATAGGCTTGTAGGAGGTGAATGTGTCCCCCTTGAAATTTCTTTAATTCCTCATTATCAATCAGGGAAAAGGATTCTTTGCTTTGCTGGGTTGAGGATCTCAACATAATCGTGCCATTCTTTCCAGATGATGTACGGGATGTTGATATTCAATGCCGTTTCC